>JBBPBX010002559.1:71306-81454 GCA_038048925.1 Garcialebias charrua
GGTTTTCATATTTTAATAAATTATAGCACAGGAAGTCCTTTGCAGATTATAAATTAACTTAATTACCAATTTATTATTTTTTCTACACTGACAGATTTCTTCTCTAAAATGACTATTATTGCTTGGGATTATATTTAGAGAATTTCAGCTCATGTAGTCATGTAATAGTATTTAATTTCTTATTTGATCATTTATTATGTTACATTTATCACAGTTCAGTTACCTCTCAGTATAGTTCTAAATATAGTCCAAGTTTAGCTAATCTAAACAGCCACAAATCCTTGTTGTTGCTAAAATACCGTGTAGAATTGATTTTTAAAATATATTTATGATAAATGACAAACACCTCTCTCACTGAGCGAACTTTGTGAACTGGGGCCCTGCTCTACTCTGACTGGGTCAAACTGTGCACTGGTTCTCTTTACTGGTTGAAAACAGCATCTGTTTAATCCCAGTTTCATCATTAGATTGGATGGTTTTAACAAGGCTACACCAAAACACTTTTTCTACCCCTCCTCATTTTTACAGATGACAGAAATCCATTCCGGCCACGTTCAAAATGACAGGAATCCATCACAGCGACAAAGAACTTTAATCCATGTTAATGTTTCGTGTCCATAAATGAAAATTTGTGATTTATTTTGAACAGTTGTCTTACTCATATTTTGTCTTTTCTTCAGCATTTAGCAGCAGATTCACTCTCATAATTCTTCCTAAACATTTTCTCTGAGAGTCTATGCCTCACGTCGTTGTCTAGATTTCATTGTCAGACTATGGCCAGCCTAATGTAGGTTAATCACGCAGCTAAGGGCTTTGTTTATGGTAAGTGCGTACCTGCATTTCATAATTCTAAATCAGTAAATCTGAAAACCTACTGGAGTACATTCTGTACTATTTGATATAGTTCAGGATAACAGTTTTTATTTTTTTGATGTCATATTTTGAAAAGGGTGCCTTTAAAAATAAGCATATACTGTAAACAACAAATAGTAATATTAAGCTTTTAAAATTTGATTTGAAATTAATTTAACTGTTGAACTGGTGGTTTACCTATAGCTTCTCATTGAAACATTAGTCATTTACTTTGGTAATAGACGGAATCAGGTGACATTTAATTCACATGATTCTTTTTACAATCTCCAAATGTTACAGTACCGTGAAGAATGGTTTCCATGTCCTGTCCAGGTGTTTGAACGTTTCAGCGACTCTGCAGAATGCCTTTGGGGTCTTCGGAGTCACAGGTTTAGGTTTGAGGTAATCTAGATTTGGAAGTCTCACATCCCAGAACTTTAAGGTGCTGTAGAATGATAAAAAGACACAGACGCATAAAAAAAAAAATCTTATCTCAAATGTTCCTAGCTATTCAAAGATTCAAAGATGTGGCCAATTCAAGTAACTACATGCTGCAGCCTGTATTTAGGAATCCTTATATACAGTATCTTTATGTAACATCTTACTGTAGTTGCTGCTCTGAGGACTTTAGAAAAAACAAGTCTTGGATTATTCTACAGGTTCCAACAAGTGTAATGTTGACATATACTGCAGATGTTTGTGGAATGTTACAGCAACTCCTGAATTTGCTTACAAAATGTGTATCAAATGCTTACAATGCTTTCTTTTTTTTTTTGTAGTGGGAAGGGAAGTAAATATTACACATCTCTAGGTTGAACATTATTTATAAATCACCAAATATGTTTATCATTTAAGGTTATGAATTTCAATGAGTGAATGTCTAACTGCTCGAGACTAAAATATCTGTGAGCATGTGTGTGCCGTTATACAAAAATCACAGTGCCAGCTAGTGACCTGGTATGGAAAATAAAGCAGATTTAATGAGCACAGGATCATTCTGAACTGGGCCTAATCCACGCTTTCACGAATGTTACCACAGCATCAACGCCAGGCAAACAAAGACTTTAACAACTCTTCAGTGAGAGGGAAGTGAGACTAACTAATATCCATGTGAATTTAGCTTGATAAGAGCATCGCATGCAGTTTAAAGGCCCTGCATACTCCATCCGAAGCGGCAAAATCAACTCACATTGACGTAGTTGTGTGATGAAAATCATGTAATTTTGTTCTCAGAGTAGCTTCGCCTGCCCCTTCTCGACACAATGTCTGGGCTAATTTTTCTCACCGGCGTATGCGCCAAGTATTGTGCGATTGGTAAGAAGTTTGGGGTGTGTTTGTCAGTGCTGAAATACACTCGGACATTCAGCTATATGGCTCTTAAAACACACTTCTTCATGAAAGATTTGTGGCCATAAGGCAGATGCAGGGACTGAGTGGAAACTCCGGTGGGAAGAAACCCACACAGTGACGTATACTGCAACGGGAGGGGTTTCCCAGGAGCTCTGCGCCGTGTGTCTCATGGACTATGAAAGATGTGTGTGAAAACAAACGTCCTGCAACCACATGACTGAGGGTCGACTGTTTGGCTTCAGGTGAAGTATGCTGGGCCCTTCAAAGCTTGAAACTCCAGACTCTCCAGTTTTGAAATCTGAAACCCAGCCGGTCGAAGCAGATGACCGCTTGTCCTGAACCTGGTTCTGCTAAAGATTTCTTCCTCATGAGGGAGTTTTTCCTTTCCACTGTTGCCTTCGTGCTTGCTCAAGAGGAGAGTTCTGCAATGGCGTTAAATTCAAAGCAGTCTGCTCCAGAGTGTTAAATTATTTTTTATATATATCAATGTTTCTGTTCAGTGTCCTGAGATGACTTCTCTTGTGACTTGGTGCTATTGTGGTGGACCACTAGGGGGCTCTACTCACACCCAGTGGACCGAATGTATTACAGGATGCTTTTATTGTGAAAGGTCCAGAGGACCGGATGTTATGTGGGTATATAAAGCAGTGTTGGGCGGGTTCCCGCCAGTTTAGTAAGATGTGATTAAAAGGTGAAGTTCTGCAGCCTGTCTCCTGTGTCGTCTCTTCACCTCCTCTTACACTGGTGACCTACGTGAACTGAATATGTCGACATCTGACGCTTCAGCCAGCTCTCTTCAGCTGTCTCATGCTGTGGAACCGACACAGGCGGCCCCGCTCGCTTTTTCGGTGGCCGTTAAAATCCCGGACTTCTGGCTGCACGCCCCGCAGGCGTGGTTCGCACACATCGAATCACAGTTTGCTCTTCGCGGGATTTCTGTTGACGACACCAAATACCACCATGTGGTTGCTTCGCTGGATCCGCTGACGACCCAGCGGGTGATGAGCCTGCTACAAAACCCTCCAGCACAAGGAAAATACGACGCCCTCAAGAAGCTCCTTCTGCGGCGCTACACACTCTCAGAGGCGGAGCGCGCTGAGAAACTATTTTCCTTCTCCGGTTTGGGTGACGGGACAGCTCTCGAGCTCGTGGAGAGCATGTTGTCCTTGCGGGGATCAGACGACTGCGAGTTCCTCTTCCGCCACCTCGTCCTCCGCCAGCTTCCAGCTCCTGTGCGAACCGCCTTGGCCAACTCCCCGTTTCTGCAGGAGAAGGATTACCGCTCGCTGGCCGAAGAAGCCGACCGCATCATTCTAACCGCGAGGACCTTCGCGGTACAGGCGGTGGTCCCTGGATCTCCAGCAGCGCCCGAGTTTCGAGCGACGCACACAGCGCCGGACGAGCCAGCGGTGGTGGCAGGAGTCGCTAGCCGCAGGCGGGCAGGTCCCGTTCTTTGTTCCTACCACGCGCGTTTTGGCGCCAAAGCACGACGGTGTGTCCCGCCGTGCAGCTTCAAGCCGCAGGGAAACGAGAACGCCAGCGCCCGCTAGCAGTCGCGGCCGTTGGCGAGAAGGAAAGGCTGCTTTTCATCGAGGACTCGAAGTCAGGGAGGCGGTTCCTGGTGGACTCCGGCTCGCAGAGGAGCCTCGTCCCCCCGACTGGCTCCGACAGGTTGGCTGAAGGCTGCGGGCCACAGCTGACCGCGGCGAATGGCTCTCCCGTCAGGACGTTTGGTGAAAGGTTGGTGACTGTGCGTTTCCATGAACGGGACTTCCGGTGGAACTTTGTGGTAGCTGCTAGCTCGGTCCCTATTTTAGGGGCTGATTTTCTTTGTGCTCACGGGCTCCTTGTTGACATTGCTAACAGACGTTTGATCGATGCTGTGTCTTTTTCGTCACTGCCTTGTAAGACGCGAGGAGCTGGGCCTTTAATACATGCTAACTTTTTAGCTTCGGGTAATGTGTTTCAACGTTTATTGTCTGAGTTTCCCTCGCTGACTGTTCCTGATTTTGCAACCACAAACACAAAACATGGGGTCGAACATCATATCCCCACAAAGGGGCCCCCGGTGTTCGCACGTGCACGCCGCCTCGATGCTACTAAGCTAGCAATCGCACAGGAAGAGTTTGCTAACATGGAGCGTTTAGGTATCGTGCAGCGCTCAAACAGTCCGTGGGCCTCCCCCCTCCACATGGTGCCCAAGGCAGATGGCAAATGGCGGCCATGTGGAGATTTCCGCCGCCTCAATAACATCACAGAGAACGATCGTTATCCCATCCCCCACATCCAGGACTTTTCAGTGCACCTGGCTGGGACCTCCATTTTTTCTAAAGTAGATTTAGTACGGGGATACCACCAGGTTCCTGTGCATGTGGAGGATGTCCCTAAGACCGCTGTTATCACGCCTTTCGGCCTGTTTGAGTTTTTGCGCATGCCTTTTGGTCTTAAAGGTGCAGCACAAACATTTCAGCGGTTGATGGATTCAGTCCTAAGGGGTCTGTCCTTCGTATTTGTGTACTTGGACGACATCCTGGTGGCTAGCAGCTCGGCTGAGCAGCACCTGTCCCACCTCCGTGAGGTTTTTCAGCGCCTGGCAGCACATGGCCTGATTGTAAACACAGCGAAATGCCAATTTGGGCTGCCAGTCATTGACTTTTTGGGCCACCGCATTTCCGCAAGTGGCGCCGTCCCGTTACCAAACAAAGTGCAGGCGGTGTCAGATTTCCCACAGCCCCAGTCTGTTAAAGCGCTACAAGAGTTTTTGGGAATGGTTAACTTCTATAACCGTTTCCTCCCCAGGGCAGCACACCTGCTGCGTCCGCTCTATGGAGCGCTGAAAAAGAAAAAGCCCAACGACAGCGTGGACTGGACACCAGAACGCCTGCAGGCATTTGGTGACGCTAAAGCTGCACTGGCCACTGCTGCCCTTTTGGCCCATCCATCCCCAGCGGCGCAAATAGCTTTAACAACCGACGCATCTGATGTTGCGGTGGGGGCTGTGTTAGAACAGCAGGTTTCCGGGGTTTGGCAGCCGCTTGCATTTTTCAGCCGTACGCTGCGGGACAATGAGCTGAAATACAGTGTTTTTGACAGAGAGTTGCTGGCGCTTTACCTGGCTACACGCCATTTCAGGTTTTTCCTGGAAGGCCGCCAGTTCACTGCATACGTTGACCACAAACCCCTGGTGTTTGCTATGTCAAAAATTTCTGACCCCTGGTCTGCTCGCCAGCAACGCCACCTCGCAGCGGTGTCTGAATTTACTACAGACATTCAGCATGTGGCTGGAAAATCCAACGTGGTGGCTGACTGTCTCTCCCGGGTGCTGATCGCTCCCGTGTACGTTGGCATCGATTTTTCTGCTATGGCTGCGGACCAACGTAGCGACGCAGAAATACTCGAGCTCCAGTCCGGCCCCACAGGCCTCGAGTTGGAGGAAAGGCGGGTGAATGACGGAGGTCCTCTCCTGCTCTGTGACGTATCTACGGGCAGGCCCCGCCCCCTGGTTCCAGTTTCATGGCGACGCCGCGTTTTTGACTCCTTACATTCCCTTTCTCACCCAGGCGTTAGAGCCTCTGTGAAACTGGTCAGCTCAAAGTTTGTTTGGCCCGGTCTGCGTAAAGCAGTTAAGGAGTGGGCAGCAGCGTGTGTTCCATGCCAGCGTGCTAAGGTCAACAGGCACACCAAAGCACCGTTGGAACCTTTCCCCATCCCAAGTCGGCGGTTTGATCATGTGCACGTAGACCTAGTAGGCCCTCTGCCTCCATCACAGGGTTTTACTCATCTGCTGACTATGATAGACCGGACCACCAGGTGGCCAGAGGTGTTCCTCTGACGTCCACAACATCTGCAGTGGTGGCCCGGGCCTTTTTGTCTACCTGGGTTGCACGTTTCGGCCCCCCTTCAGACATTACATCGGACAGGGGCCCGCAGTTTGTTTCGGAGCTTTGGTCTACCATGGCCAAGGGTCTGGGGACTAACGTTCACAGGACCACCGCTTACAACCCCCAAGCTAATGGTTTGTGTGAACGGTTTCACAGGTCATTGAAAGCTGCACTTCGTGCTGCATTGACCGGTGACAACTGGATTGACCGCCTTCCCTGGGTTTTGTTGGGGTTGCGTACCGCAACCAAAGAAGACCTGAGCTCTTCCCCGGCTGAAATGGTTTACGGTCAGCCTGTGCGCGTCCCCGGTGAGTTTTTACCTGAGGGACCCTCACCACAGTTCGCCCCACCGTTGCTCCATCTTTCACCTCAGGAGGCCCCTTTACGTGTCCCCGGTCCGGTACACCATTGTTTACCGCAGTCATTTGTCCCTAAGAGTCTGGAGTCCGCTAAATTTGTTTTTGTCAAACACAATGCACACAGGACACCACTACAGCCTTTGTATGATGGACCGTTTCGAGTTCTTCAACCAGGTCCGAAACATTTCATTTTGGATTTAGGGGGTCGTACTGAGACTGTCTGTATTGATAGGCTTAAACCAGCTCATGTTATGTCAGATGATCAGGTTGTTACGGCCCAAGCTCCTCGCAGAGGCAGACCTCCATCCACATTATTAACGGACGGCGGTCCTTCTTCCGGAAACTCTCAACGTCCATTGGAGCCCGAGTCTTCTGCAGACCCTCCTCGTAGCCCGCTTCATCAGACTGGTTCCGCAGGGCCCAGGTTCAGCCGTTCTGGTCGTTTGATCAAACCTAAAATGCGGGACTAGTGATGGACCTTACTGGGTGTTCTGGGGGGGCGTGTGTGGTGGACCACTAGGGGGCTCTACTCACACCCAGTGGACCGAATGTATTACAGGATGCTTTTATTGTGAAAGGTCCAGAGGACCGGATGTTATGTGGGTATATAAAGCAGTGTTGGGCAGTTTAGTAAGATGTGATTAAAAGGTGAAGTTCTGCAGCCTGTCTCCTGTGTCGTCTCTTCACCTCCTCTTACACTATACAAATAAACTGAATTGAAGTGAATTGAAATGACAAAGATCCCTCAGTGGAAAGCTAAATGTCTTCACTACAGAATGGATGTCCAGTTGCTTTGTCTTTAGAATTTTTATTTTTTGGAGTGGGAGGTAAAAGCTATTATATAAATACAAATATTTAATAGGTTATAATTTCATACAAAAAAAATGATAATGTTTTGCCTGAAGCCTACCCATCAGGTGAGCAGGTGAGGACCTGAACGGAAACCTTCAACTTGTTCTCCACAGTTACGCCTTTACTTGTCACCTTATGAGAGAGAAAGAGACAAAATCAACGACGTCTACAAAGGATGTTCAGAATTTGTGTAAAACCCAGAGGTGTTTTTCTGAAGATATATGAGAGATTAATGTTGCTTTCTGAGGACACCAATGATTATTTATGTTCATTTATCTTGATTAGAGCAGAAGGTTGCAATGATTTATTACTAAAAGTAGAATAAGCACAAGCAGTCCTGTCAAACCAATTCTGCTCTGTAGACGTTACCAATTTATTAAATGTGTGAAATACTTTGTAATACTTTGTATAGGAATGTTTCTATCTTTCTGTACACACTTGGGTTTATTTTTTTAATGAGGCAAATATTATTATTTCCATCCATGTCCTTC
This sequence comes from Garcialebias charrua, assembly GCA_038048925.1. NCBI lineage: Eukaryota > Metazoa > Chordata > Actinopteri > Cyprinodontiformes > Rivulidae > Garcialebias > Garcialebias charrua. The sequence goes on from JBBPBX010002559.1 coordinate 79,092, forward strand.
AGATGTCTTGAAAAGAAAAATCAATACATGTACTGTATACACTATCTCAGATTTAAATGGTTAAATATTTAATCAGAAAAACAACAAAATGTAGTTTCATTGTTGTCTTGGATTGCTGTTTGAAAAAAAAAAGGAAAACACTGTAAGAATAAACTAATAATCTTTGAAGTTACAAAACAGATTGTGGGATAATGGGTGGAGAGATGTTTTTAATATATAATTATTGTTATTATTTTAGTTTAAATATGCATTTTTTACCATACAAACCTTCACCTTACCTTACCTTCACCTAGATCTTAAAGTCAAGGAGCCAAGTCATTTAAAAAAACTTAAAGCTAAATCTTTATCATATTGGACACTTGCATTTTTGGTGATCTTGTTGAAGATTCTGGTGTTTTTTTGTTTTTGTTTTTTTGTTTCAGAAATGCAGACTTTTAATTTACCCTATAATCTTTGTACCCTTAAACCCTCTGTACCTCAAATGTTTCTGGCAGCCACTGCACATCAGTGATCACTGTTTTATGGCTGCTCACGAAGTCTGACGCTGCATTGTAGTAAGCGACAGGAACCTTGCTCTCCTTGCTGCCATCAAGACCCTGAAGGAACAACAGAAGAAGGCTCATCATGTACTCAGTGAGAATTGACAATCATTTCAAACTAGACAAAGCATATTCAGTAAAGAAGCTATCTAAATTATGTTGACCAATAAGATTTTAAAGTAAACAAGGGCTGCCACCTTACCGTGGTGGAGGGGGTTGAGTGTCCCAATGATCCTAGGAGCTATGCTGTCAGGGGCTTCATGCCCCTAGTAGGGTCACCCAAGGCAGACAGGTCTTAGGTGAGGGACCAGACAAAGTGCAGCCAAATGACCCCATTGATGAGTACAACTAATGGAAACAATGTTTCCTCGCCCGGACGCGGTTCACCAGGGCCCCACTCTGGAGCCGGGCCTGGAGGTGGGGCACGTTGGCGAGCGCCTGGTGGACGGGCTTTTACCCATGGAGCCCGGCCGGGCACAGCCCGAAGAGGAGACGTGGGTCCCCCTTCCCATGGGCTCACCACCTGTGGGAGGGGCCAAAGGGGTCGGGTGCAATGTGGGATGGGTGGTGGCCGAGGGCGGGGACCCTGGCGGTCTGATCCTCGGCTACAGAAGCTGGCTATTGGGACATGGAATGTCACCTCTCTGGTGGGGAAGGAGCCTGAGCTAGTGTGTGAGGTTGAGAGGTTCCGGCTAGAAATAGTCGGACTCACCTCAACGCATGGCTCTGGCTCTGGAACCAGTTTCCTTGAGAGGGGTTGGACACTCTTCACTCTGGAGTTGCCCCTGGTGAGAGGCTCCGAGCAGGAGTGGGCATACTTGTTGCCCCCCATCTTGGTATCTGTACTTTGGGGTTCACCCCGGTGAATGAGAGGGTAGCCTCCCTCTGCCAACGTGTGGGGGGATGGGCTCTGACTGTTGTTTGTGCCTATGCGCCAAACGGCAGCTCAGACTACCCACCCTTTTTGGAGTCCTTGGAGGGGGTATTGGAGAGTGCACCTCCTGGGGACTCCCTTGTTCTACTGGGGGACTTCAACGCTCACGTGGGCAATGACAGTGAGACCTGGAGGGGTGTGGTTGGGAGGAACGGCCCCCCTGATCTGAACCAGAGTGGTGTTCTGTTATTGGACTTCTGTGCTCGTCATGGATTGTCCATAACGAACACCATGTTCAAGCATAAGGGTGTCCATATGTGCTCTTGGCACCAGGACACCCTAGGTCACAGTTCGATGATCGACTTTGTTGTCGTCTCATCTGATCTGCAGCCGCATGTCTTGGCCACTCGGGTGAAGAGAGGGGCGGAGCTGTCAACTGACCACTGCTTGGTGGTGAGTTGGCTCCGATGGTGGGGAGGGTGCCAGTCAGACCTGGCAGGCCCAAACGTATTGTGAGGGTCTGCAGGGAACATCTGGTACAGTCTCCTGTGAGATGGAGCTTTAACTCCCACCTCCAGGAGAGCTTCGAACACATTCCGGGGGAGGTGGGGGATATTGAGTCTGAGTGGGCCATGTTCTGCGCCTCTATTCTCGAGGCAGCTTATTGGATCTGTGGCCGCAAGGTTGTCAGTGCCTATCGTGGCAGTAACCCTGGACACCGGTGGTGAGGGATGCTGTCAGGCTGAAGAAGGTGTCCTATTGGGCCTTTTTGGCATGTGGGACCCCAGAAGCAGCTGATAGGTACCGGCAGTCCAACCGGCATGCAGTTCGAGTAGTCACTGAGGCAAAAACTTGGGCATGGGAGGAGTTCTGAGAGGCCATGGAGAATGACTTTTGTATGGCTTCGAGGAGATTCTAGTCCACCATCCGGCATCTCGGGGAGGGGGGGG
>JBBPBX010002560.1:0-15161 GCA_038048925.1 Garcialebias charrua
GAGAGCTGTGAAACTCTGCAAATCTCTACTAAAACCAAGTGATGGTAGCACAGAAAATCAACATCATCAGGACAAAAACATCATAATTCTCCCAGCAGACAAAGGAAGGTGCACAGTGATTTTGAACCAGAAAGACTATCATGAGAAAGTTATGTCACTCCTTAGTGACTTAACCACTTATGAACCGCTGAAAAGAGATCCAGGAAGTGGTTACAAGAAGAAGTTGATAGATTGCCTGAAAATTTTGAAGCAGGACAAGGCTATTGACAGTATTCTGTACCACAGACTGTACCCAGGGGAGGCCACGCCAAGTCTGTATGGTTTACCCAAAATCCACAAACAAGGTGTACCTTTAAGACCAATTGTTAGCATGATTAACTCGGTCACTTACAATGTTTCCAAATATCTGGCATCTGTACTCATCCCTTTAGTTGGCAGCTCAGAACACCACATACAGAACACCATGGACTTTGTGGATAAGGTGAGGGATGTCTTCATGGAGACTGATGAAACAATGGTCTCTTTTGATGTCACATCACTCTTTACGTGCATTTCTGTTGTTGACTTTTTTGTTTTGTTTTGTTTCTTGAATGTCCAGAAGATCAGACTTAGCTTTTTTAGATCTACTAAGACCCTTAACATCAGGCTTAAGTCTTTCCTTTTTAATAAATCATTTAGGGTTGGCTTGTTATGCTGCCTTTAGTCCACTAGAGGACAAATTGACCTCATTTCCTTAAGGGATCCGATAATTCTCAATCAGGTCATCTGGACAGTTTCTTTTTAGTAGAAACGTTTCACCCTCACTCCAGAGGGCTTCATCAGTCAGAGTAGTTCCAGCACACTGTTCCCCCACCAAGCCGTAAACAACTTAATGCCGGGTACACACCAAACGCGTTTCGAGCAGCCAAGGCAGCCAGTTTATATGGAGATCGCGCATCGTGGGGCGGCGCAGTGTGATGCGGCGCGTTTTGAGCAGTTTGAGCAGCGCGGCAGGGTGCGACGTTCTTTTTCTGTGCATGCGGCGCGTTCAGAACAGCCGTTGCTCGAGTTCAACAAATTGAACTTTGACCTACTTCGGCTGCTCGCCGCATAGCAGCAACCAATCGGGAGAGACTCTGCTATGTGATGACGCAACGACGATGGGACGGAATTTAATACTAGTTAGGAACTTTTTTTTTATTATTGGTTTATTGTTCTAAAATTCGGTAGACAATAGTCACCTAAATACTGTGGCATACTGCTAACACTTGTCGGGTGAATTTTCTCTATATCAATGTTGTCTGACATGATCCCAACCTGAGACAGATGGACAGCCGTTCTTCTGCTGAAATTGCGCGCCTGTAGTTGGTGTCCTGCAAGGTGATGCGGCCAACAACGCGGGACAGCAGGTCATCAAACTGGGCTCGGATAACATAGAAGTACCGCTGAAAGCGATGCTCGTCTGCGCGCAGCTCCTGGATTAAATGGTGAAATTCACCAAAATGCTCCTCCCACTGCGCGTCTTCAGACGCGTTCGGTGTGAACAGACATCTGTTGACAAGCAGCCAACACCGCGCGTCGGGAGCGTTTTTGCTGCTCAAGACGCGTTTGGTGGGAACCCGGCATAAGTGAACCAACCTGGAGCCAAGATGGTTTCTGGAGGCCGTCCTGTCCCTCGTCGACTCCTCCCAGGCAGGCAGCCACAGTGTGGTTCAAGACAAGATTGAGAATTATCGGATTTGATACCTGGATTACTGAGCATAAACTTTTTTGTTTTTTTAAGGGAGTTTTTTCTTTTCCACTGTCGCCTTTGCTTAAGATGAGAGTTCTGCAATGGAGTTAAATTCAAAGCAGTCTGCTCCTCAGATAAATAATGTTAAATTATTTTTATATATGAATGTTTCTGTTCAGTGAGGTGACTTCTGTTGTAACTTGGCGCTATATAAATAAACTGAACTGTGAAGGTTTAAGAAAAATGCTTGATGATCTTCCTGTTTTTAGTATTGTACACCACTTTTTAACCTAGCTGTTTTTGTTTCGTTTTTAATACCATTTCATTTCATTTGTTCTTCTCAATTTGTATGCTTTTTATGATTGTTTACTGTTGTCCGCACTCTTTCTTAAAATCAGGTCTCGAGTCCCCATGGCTCAACGGATTAACCTGTGTATAAAGGTTGAATGAAGGAATCTATTGTTTTTAGCAGGGAAGCCATCCTGGTTGCTGAAAATCCCCACATATCCTCTCCTCTGTGTCCAGTAGTAAACAGGATCAATAAACAGACTCAATACTTCATGATTTTTTATTCTTTTACAGAAGGATGGCCCGAGCCTAGAAGGTGGAGAGGGGGCACAACACCGGAAATCGTCGCTTCCAGCCGCACAAACAGGTTTTTACGACAGCGCAGCGGATTTACGGCAGTAACGGGCTGTGGTTGTGGTCCTCAAACATGTCTGCTGTCTCCCGGGCCGATGAGTCAGATGCAACCCGGGAGGGAGCTCTCCCTGCCGCCTGAAACGGAACTTTCATCTGTTTTTATCGAAAAGAACCAACGGGAGTGAGAAAACACAGAAAACCCGCGATTTTTATTTCTTATTTCAGCCAAAGATGGCGGAGTTCTCCCCAGTCCTGCCGATTCGGGATCACGGAGGCGGCGGGCTGTTCACCCAGCCCATCTTCCCTCGGTCCAGGTCTGGTTCCGAGTCCGAAAGCGAACTTTCCCAGAGCCTGGCCCGGACTAAGATCCGGTCGTACGGCAGCACCGCCAGCGTGTCGGTGTCTCTGGGGGAGAAGTTCGTGGAGCATCGAGTTTCAGACGGAGACACCCTGCAGGGGATCGCCCTGAAGTACGGAGTCACGGTGAGGACGGGTTCTGACATGAAACCAGCACCTGGTACCACTTCTCTCTCACACATCAGGCTTTCAGTTCTGCTTCTGCTTGGTCCCTCACTGACTTTAATCCGTCATAAAGTTTTCACCAAACTTTTCGTGTTTTACCCTCAGAGTCCGTCACGGCTCAAACCGATGAGGACATCAACAGATTTCTGCTCCTCTACGACTCTAAAATGTTGCACCTTTTGTTGCCATCAGCTCCAATAAGTCCACCAGAAGCACAGGCGACCATGTTGCAAGAGAAACAACATTCGTTCCAACATTTATTTATATCTGTTAGTTAAGGGGTGCGAATCTCTGTGTCTGGAGAATCGATTCGATTCCGATTTTTGGTGTCACGATTCGACTCAAAATCAATTTTTCGATTCAGAAACGATTTTTCTATTAAAATGCTCATAAATTTTGTTTCAGTTTTATAACTGACAAGCTGAAAAGAATAAACAACAATAGACCCCTTTCACGGCTCGTCATCAACCCTGGAAAAATACCGGAAGTAGCCATCTTGGCGACATAGCGGTGTTAGCCTCAAAGCTATTGTAGTGGTGCGTCGCGTCTGGTCACACAAAATCAAAAAATGGTGAATTATTGTCGTGTCCATGGCTGCCACAATCGGTCAGATTGAGAGAAAAGCCTTCTGTTTTACAGATTACCACTCGTGATCACAAATCAAGGTGAAGTAATTCAGCAGTTATCAGAGGAACGTGGACGTCTGTGGCTGCCAGCCTAAACCAGAACTTGGATTGAAAAACACTGAGCAACATCCGAATTTGCTCTGCACACTTTGTGTCAGGTAATATATTTCTTACAGTAGATTATAGTGAATTAGGGCATTACACGAATCATAAGTTTATTGAGCACGAGGACAGACCTTTGAAACACCACCTCCCTTTCTCTGTTTAAGACAGCCCTGAAAACACATCTCTTTAGTCTTATTAACTTTACTAAATGTATTTTATATTATATAATCCTTATGTATTTTATATTTCAATTTGTCACTGATAATGTTTGAACTGAATTGGTTTGTTAAGTGTCCTTGGGTGTCCTGAAAGGCGCTTTTAAATAAAATGATGATTATTATTATTATTACAATCCTTTAACTGTGCTGCATAAAATGTACATGGAACGTTAAATTTTTTTGTTGAGTTATTTGTTTTTTACAAATAGCATAAACAACTCAACAACTGAAAGCTTAACAAAGCTTTCAGTTGTTGAGTTGTTTATGCTGATTATTCAAAATTCATAAGAGCACATGACACTCATGACAAGAGCACTGTCATGATAAACTACACATCTAGCTCTCAAGTTGAAAAGCAAAAAATACATACAAACACTAAATATGTAAGAAGCACATACAATAACCTAAATTAACTGTTCTTGTGTTGTTTGACAACTGACAATCCGGTGCTATGTTGTAAATCCTGTTTTGAAATTCATATGCATATGAACACACCAATTATTTACAACTTCATTTAAGTAATTTTTATTTTATTATGTTTTTTCTTTTCTTAGGCAGACGTGCTCCATTGTACAGCAAGGATGATCCAGACTGGGTGCCTTCACTGAAGACGTGTGCTGCAGAGAAGTCTGTAGCAGTTGGTGCTGATGGTGGGATGACTGATGGTGGGATGACATCTGGCAGCTGAACGCTTCAACCGACGACAAAAAAGAACTAAAAAAAACATGGCAAATAGCACATGTTAGAATCCATGTTGAACGTGTCATAGGCTGTGTTAGACAAAAATACACAATCTTGAATGGCCCTCTTCTACCTATCGATTTTCAAACATGTAGATATCCAGAAAAAGTTGCATTAATCAATATGATTGGCTTTGTGTGCTGTGCCTTGGTTAATCACCTTTGGTGGGTTATGAGTAGCTGCATGAATTGTAAAAAGAACAAGTGGATAGAAGAGTGATAGCTGATGTGAACCTTTTTTATTTTTATTTTACATTGTTCCACCTTTACTTTGAAGTTGTTTTTGCAAATATGGGGCAGACATGATTTTTCATTCACTGCACTCTTTATTTGAGCATGATGCTGGTGAAGATTCTCAGTCGTCCAGGACATGATAAAATCAAAAAAGGCGTTCAATACAGGATCAACTGGACTTTATTAGTAACAAATAAAGTCCAGTTCATCCTGTATTGAACGCCTTTTTGATTTGAGCATGAATTACTATATCATTGTTTATGTATTGATTTGATTAATGTAATTTTGATTATGCTTTTTCTGTAATGGATATCACACAGACGTGAGCAAACAAGACGACTTACATATTACAACATATGTTTCACATAGTGGTGCTGATACTGTATAGCTCACGTCGATTTAGAAAACCTCTCTTTTAAACAGAATAAATGGCATTATGTACCAGTATAATTGTTACTATTGGTGTGTGTTACTGTTTCTGTACATTTTTAAACTTTTATGCTGTGTGTGTGAAGCACCTTGGTAACAGTTTATCTGTTTTAAGCTGTGCTATAGAAATAAAATTGACTTGACTTGACTTGACTTGAGTATCATTAACCATTTTGTTTGTGCACTTTTTGTATTGACTAGAAAATATTCTGCCAAACTCAAAGTAGTTATAAGGTAAAAAAAGGTCTATATAAAGACAACCATTCGTACTATTATCTTAAAAGATAAATGTCTGCAGAATGCACCTCAAAGTTCTTACTGTAATTAGATTCATAGAGTAGCTGTTATTTATATAATTTGTGTTGAAACACTGTACAAGAGTTGAAAATTTTGAATAACACTTGTCAGCCATCATTGTACTTCACATGTTTATTTAAAAAATATGTATTGAGGTAGTTCTGCACAGAGCTTCTATAAGATGAACTGAAACACACATTTACACATTTAGTCTGGATTAAGAAGGAAAATCAAGGCATTGCTCTCTGGAACCGCTCAGATCTGGTTGATCCAGGGATCAAATGTAGCTTAAAAAACAGGGATCTAAGATCATTTTGACAAAATTTGCTTCAATCCTCAGACTGATGTGATGAGTCACATACATTTACAATAAGAATACATAGCTAGTGTGTGTTTAAAAACACACCCAAAATATATTTATATGTACACAGACAAATTAAAAATTAAATATAAATCACCAAATAATTCACAATGTCTGCGTAGGTCACAGCTGGTAAGGTCCTCTCATCTTCTGACATGTTGGACAGCCGGTATGGGTCTTCTTAGCTGCCAATTATCTGTATTTTATCCAAATGACGTTCCTTTGCTGCAGGCTGAAGCTGGTCCACATACTCTCCTGCAGCTTCTGTCTTCTTTACAGAGGTTTGTTTTACAGAGAACATGGTCAAATCAGAAATAAAACCGGAGCTCTGACTTCAAATACTGTGTGTTTACAGCGCGAGTGTCTCCAACATGGCGGTGCTTCCGGTATTGCGCAATCCGTGAAAGGGGTCTATAGGCGGAGCTAAAGGGCTATGCTAATAATCATAGAATCTGGGGTTACGATACGTAACCAACAGTATATTTATTCCACCAACTTCATTTATTTAAAATAGTATTTTTAAAACTAAAGTTGCCTATTTTTATTCATACCCGTCCGGCTACATGTAAATACTGGGGGGGGGGGGACCTCAGTTTTCAAATGTCCATTAGACAGTTTGTTAGATCAAATGAAATGATGTTCAGTATTCTTTAATTAAAAAAAAAACTGGGTGGTGGTACCTCAAAGGTTTTTGATAATCCAGGTTCTGTGGGTCTTCTTGTTTCTGATCAGTGATGGTTGTCGGTTCAACCACCTCCTCTGGACCAGCTTCATCCACACAGGGGATCCAGTCCTGCTCCACACCTGCTCCAACACCAACAGGTCACACTTTTTAACGTTTAAACTTGCAGCTGGACTCATGCACCTGTTGGACTCTCACCTCCTCCTCTGTGTCTGTGCAGGAGCTCCAGCTGGCTCCTCCTCCGCTCCAGCTCCTGCCTGAAGGCCGCAGCCTCCTCCTCGTAGTCGGACACGGTCCTCTCCACCACGGCCAGGATCTCCCGGGCGGCTGTGCTCAGCTTCTCCGTGATGATTCCTCTCAGGAGCTCGCTCTTGGTCACGGCGCTGCTGCTCACAAACATCTTGAATCCTCCGTTTGCAACAAAAACACCGATGTCCGCCTGAACGACCTACTTCCGGATTGTGGTGCAGTCGCAAAATGCGTCCGTGAAGAAACGAAAAACCTTTGTTTATGGCTGTTGGCAAACAACGTTAAGATGTGCATTACTGCCATCTGTTGGAATGGAGTGTGGATGGGGATATTAACATATATTACACAGATTAAATAAATAAATAAATAAAAACTATTATTTCCATTAAATTCATCATCTTAAGATAGTTTAACAAAAAAAGATTCAGAAGTGGAATTTTTCCCAAAATGTCGTATATATTCAATTGTAATTTGTTGTCAGGTAACCTAAATTTTGAATCCTGGCAAAAACCAATGCAGAGTTTATGTTTGTTTATTAAATTTGTTCATTTTTTTTTTTACAAAAGAAACAATACAAGACAATCTCATTAAATGATAGTGTACAAAATGTAAAAAAATGAAAGGTAGCAGAAAGAAGAATAAATCTTATTATATCTGCCCCTTACTTACAACAATCAGATTAAACAACAATAATCAGCCATGTAAACAATAATAATCTTCAACCAACTTTTTCCATCAGATTAAACAATCAGATTAATTAATTATTCAGAGTTGTTCCTGTCTTTGATTTTATACGTCTACCTTATAATGTTTTGCTAGTTTTTTGATACTTTGTTGAAAAAAAATGTATTTCTCTCTTTTGTTTTTTTCTCTCTTTTGTTTTCTATTGTTTATTGTTTAAGGAAATTCATCGTTCTTTAGTTTTAGCAGGTCGCTTTCGTAAATGAGCCATGAGGCTCAATAAGATTTACCTGACTAAATAAAGGTTGAATGAAAAAAAAAGTTTTGACTCATATATTTAATGACATATTTGAGGGTGAGAAAATGCCTGAGGAATGGAGAAGAAGTGTGCTGGTGGCCATTTTTAAGAACAAGGGTGATGTACAGAGTTGTAGCAACTACAGGGGAATTAAGTTGATGAACACATGATGAAGATCTGGGAGAGAGTTGTGGAAGGAAGGCTTAGACAAGAGGTGACTATCTGTGAGCAGCAGTATGGTTTCATGCCAAGAAAGAGCACCACAGATGCATCTTTGCTTTGAGGATGTTGATAGAGAAGTACAGAGAGGGTCAGAAAGAACTCCATTGTGTGTTTGTGGATTTAGAAAAAGCATATGACAGGGTGCCAAGAGAGGAGGTGTGGTATTGTGGCCAAGATGGTGTAGTGGCAAGGGAACTGGACTTGGGATCCGGAGGACCTTGGTTCGAACCCCAGTCACGGCATAGTTTTGTGGTGTGTTTGAGCAGCACATCTATTCACAACTGCTCCCCGGCGCGCATTCTATAGCTGCCCGCTGCCACCTGGTGGTGATTGGGTTAAATGCAGTCAAATTTCGTCTTGTGTGGAAACATGCATAGATGACAAAAATATGACATTATTATTATTATTATTGCATGAGGAAATCTGGAGTGGCAGAAAAGTATGTTAGACTGGCACAGGACATGTATGAAGACAGCAGGACATGTATGAAGACAGCAGGACATGTATGAGGACAGCAGGACATGTATGAGGACAGCAGGGCATGTATGAGTCAGAGAGTCTTTATTGTCATTTGCACCGCATGTGGTACATGTGATGAAAACGAGATTATGTACACGGGGTCCCAGTTACATCCAACAACAAATGCAAGAGAAAAACAGTAATAACATCTAGAATTAACTAAGAAAAACATCAACTAGTAATACACTAAGCCCTAATATAGTGGAAATAAACAGCAGCACGAACATGAGTCTGTATGAGCAGATGGTCACAGATGAACACAGCAACAAGAAAACAGATCAGCATCAGCATGATGTGATATTTCACAGTGATTATTCTTATTATTTATTTATTCATGAGTCTAACAGCCTCAGGGTAGAAGCTGTTCCTCAGTCTAGTGGTTCTACATTTGATGCTCCTCAACCTCCGTCCTGAGGGGAGTGGGGCAAAGAGTGAGTGTGCTGGGTGAGTGAGGTCTTTCATGATGCAGGTGGCTCTTTTCCTGCATCTGGAGGTGTAAATGTCTGTGATGGTGGGGAGACTGACTCCAACAACTTCTGTGCAGCCTTCACCACTCTCTGCAGAGCTTTTCTTTCTGCAACTGTGCAGCCTCCATGCCACACGTTGATGCTGGAGCACAGGATGCTCTCCACTGCACACCTGTAGAAGGAGGTGAGGACTGGGCTGCTCAGACCAGCTCGTCTCAGCCGTCTGAGGAAGTAGAGTCTCTGATGACCTTTCTTGATCAGGCTGGTGGTGTTGTTGCTCCAGCTGAGGTTATCATTCAAGTGTACACCCAAGTATTTGTAGCTGGAGACCACTTCCACTGCAGATCCACTTATGTTCAGTGGGGTGTGGGTGTGTTTGTTCCTTCTGAAGTCCACAATCATCTCCTTTGTCTTCTTCACATTCATGTGAAGATTATTCTCTTTGCACCAGCTCTCCAGGTGTTCCACCTCCTGTCTGTAGCTGGACTCATCATTGTTTGTGATGCATCCCACCACCGCTGTATCATCTGCAAACTTTACAATATGACAGCCTGGAAGTGTGGCTGTACAATCATATGTGAGCAGAGTGAACAGAAGAGGGCTCAGCACACATCCTTGAGGAGAGCCAGTGCTGAGGGTTATGGTGGAGGAGGAGAAGTTGTGGATCTTCACGGACTGTGGTCTGTCTGTTAAGAAGTCTAGTACCCAGTTACAAATAGAGGGGCTTAGTCCAAGTGTAGATAGTTTGTCTATCAGAGTTTGGGGGATCATGGTGTTGAAGGCAGATGTGAAGTCCACAAAGAGCAGACGCACGTATGAGTCCTTCTGATCCAGGTGGGTGAGAGCAGTGTGGACCACAGAGGAGATGGCGTCCTCTGTTGATCGGTTCTCACGGTATGCGTATTGATGAGGGTCCTCGTTGATGTTGACGGTTGTCTTGATGTGGGACATGACCAGTTTCTCAAAACATTTAGCGACTATCGGGGTGAGGGCCACCGGTCTATAGTCATTCAGACCAGTCACTGTGGAGCTCTTTGGGACTGGGATGATGGTCGCGGTCTTCAGGCAGGTGGGAACTGACTCCAGTGCAAGTGAGGTGGTGAAGATGTCAGCCAGCACCTCACAGAGCTGGTCCGCACATTCCTTCAGAACTTTCCCTGGGATGTTGTCTGGTCCGGTTGCTTTATGAGGATTAATCTTTCTGAGACTGCCTCTCACTTCTGCTGCGGTCACTCTGAGATGCTCTTCATCTGGTGATGAGGTGAGTCTGGTGCTAGCTGGTCTGTTTGGATCTTCAAAACGTGCATAAAACTTATTGAGGGCATCAGGCAGAGATGGGTCCCTGGGGCATTGTTTGTTCTTGCCTTTGTAATCTGTTATGCATTTAATACCCTTCCACATGCTCCGTGGGTCTTGTGAGGTGAACTGACCCTCGATTCTCTGCGCATATGTGTTTTTGGCCCTCTTAATGCCAGCAACCAGTTCTTTCCTGCTCTTTCTCAGCTCCTCTGTGTCTCCAGACTTGAAGGCAGTGTTCCTGGCTGCCAGCAGGGTGCGGACCTCTTTATTTAACCAACCCTCAACAGGTACAAACATCTCTTATAACAAGACTTTCCTTTTCTGGACAAGACATCCCCCTCTCCACCTCTGTTACTAATCTTGGAATAAAAATGGACTCCAATCTTACATTTGAAAATCACATTAAGCATCTGTTTAAAACTTGCTTCTTCCATCTTCGAAACATCTCCAGACTTCGCCCATCCCTAACTTTTTCCGATGCTGAGAAGCTCGTCCATGCTTTTGTCTCCTCCAGGCTCGACTACTGCAACTCCCTGTTTATTGGAATCCCTGGCAAAAACCTTCAGAAACTTCAATATATTCAAAACAGTGCAGCAAGGATCTTGTTGAGAGTTCGTAAATTTGAACATATTACACCCATTCTCCATAACCTTCATTGGCTTCCTGTCGCCTACAGAATTCAGTACAAAACTGCTCTCATTACACATCAATGCTTACACGGAACTTCACCAGATTATCTGAAGGATATTCTTATTCCATACTCATCCACCCGTTCGCTGCGGTCACAGAACAGTAATCTCCTTCACATTCCGAGAACCAAATTAAGGACCATGGGAGACCGGGCTTTCAGTGTGGCTGCCCCGCCTGTGGAACTCTCTTCCTGACTGTCTGAGAGCCCCACAGTCTGTGGTTGACTTTAAGAGCGGCTTGAAGACCTTTCTTTTCAACCGAGCATACTCTACCTCCTCATGATTCTACTTTTGATCTTAGCTGATACTGTTATTGATTTTACTTGTTTTATTATTTGTTTTATTGACATTTAATTCTGTTGCACCTTGTAGCACTTTGAGATTTTCATTAATGAAAAGTGCGTTATAAATTGAATTCATTATTATTATTATTATCAGCATGGGAGTGCTATCTTGAAGCCAGACTTTGATCTCTCTTTGTTCTGGCTTAGAGCGTCTGAGTGGAGGAAGCTGGAGACAGCAGGACATGTATGAGGACAACAGGACAGGTATGAGGACAGCAGGACATGTATGAGGACAGCAGGACATGTATGAGGACAGCAGGACATGTATGAGGACAGCAGGACATGTATGAAGACAGCAGGACATGTATGAGGACAGCAGGACATGTATGAGGACAGCAGGACATGTATGAAGACAGCAGGACATGTATGAGGACAGCAGGACGTGTATGAGGACAGCAGGGCATGTATGAGGACAACAGGACATGAGGACACACTGAAAGAATTGAAACAGGGTAGTTGTTCACATTATGTTAACATTTCGTTTTAAGGTAACATATAAAAAATGTGTTTGTTGTGTTTAATTAATTAATTATAGTAAAGTTAACATGATTATGCCACATGTTAACCTTACACTGTGGTGTGTTGGGAGGCATGTGGCCTCATCTCTCTCTCACCCAGTAGGAGGAGCCAGCGAGGTGCTCCCCAGGTTTTACCAGGTGATGAAGAAGAAGTGTTCGTGTGTTCATTCATTCATTCTGTAACTGGTTTTGACGCTCGAAGGATTAAAGGCAACTGCTTGCAGATCAGTTTGTTTCTCCTTCTTCACACGCTACAAAACCATCATTACGATTTTGTAAGGAAGCTTAGTTCTCAAATCTTAGATTCACCAAAATACTGAATAAATTTGGAATAAATATGGAATCAACGATGAGACGAGCCAATAAAACCTTTTTTTTTTTTTGCACTGATCCTCAGTGCCTCCTGTCAATCAATCCAGCAGCAACTGACCAATTAGCGATTTCCGTTTGTCTCGAAGTGAAACGGTCCTTACCTGCTGGAGCTGCACCCTCTTTCCCTCCAACACCGGTGGCACAACTGGTAGAGCTGCTGCCTCTCAGCGAGCAGCAGGTCCCCGGTTCAAATCCCGATCCGGGGGCCTTTCTGGGTGGAGTTTGCATGTTCTCTCCGTGCATGCGTGGGTTTTCTCCGGGTGCTCCGGTTTCCTCCCACAGTCCAAAAACATGCATGTTAGGCTGATTGGTAACTCTAAATTGACCCTGGGTGTGAGTGAGACAGGTCCCTCTTGTAAATGAGTCCCCGTGGCTCAGCGAGGCTGGCCTGTATAAATAAAGGTTGAATGAATGAAAAAACAACATTGTCAGGGTTATGCATTACAACACTTAGCGGTCAGAGGGGTATCATGAAACATCATCAGGAAAAAAAGATTAAACGTTGTCAAAGTTATCCTGAGTGTTTAGAGGGTAGAATACAGTTTATTCCATTTCCAAAACCTAAATGGAGTCCGGAAAAAATGAAAAAGATGATAAAGCTCTGCAGCCGGCATCACGAGCAGCTGAATACAACAGTTATAAACAGGAAGTACCACATGTTCCTCTGAACGAAGGTAACTGCAAGTACATTTTCCATTTTCTGTCATCACATCATATGCTTAATGGTTACATTCAGTGCTGGGCAGCGCTAATCCAAAAATTAGTTCCACTATTTCTAAAGCACTTATTAATTTATTTAGGTCCGCAATTTCAAAAGCGCTTATGTATTAGCAACGCTAGCGGACGCTAATGCTAATGTGCTAACGTGCTAATGGCGAACTACTTTTTTAATCCAGCAGATTTGACCATTTCGTGAAACTCTCAAGCTCAGAAAATCCTTGTGCTATAAAGTCAGCTGAGAAATATATTTTTTCTCAGCAAAGAAATAATTGTTTTTACCGTGTTTTGTTGTAAAGTCCTACGCTTCTGTGGCCGTCGCGGCCGCCATTTTGAACAGGGCAAATGGCGAACTACTTTTTTTAATCCAGCAGATTTGACCATTTCGTGAAACTGTCAAGCTCAGAAAAACCTTGTGCTATAAAGTCAGCTAAGAAATATATTTTTTCTCAGCAAAGAAATAATTGTTTTTACCGTGTTTTGTTGTAAAGTCCTTTGCTTCTGTGGTCGCCGCCATTTTGAACAGGGCAAATGAGGCGCTGACGCGTCGCGTAGGCCGCTGAGAAACATCCATAAGTTCACCCTCCATGTTAAAAACTCTTCGTCTGACTCTTCGAAAACAAGCAATAAGGCTGCAGAGTAACACACTGGCTGCTAACTGCTATAGAGAGAGCGCTCTCTCTAGCCAAGAGACTGAGGGGGACGCTTTTTTGTCACGGACCACATCCGGCGCTGACAGGATATGGTCTGTTAGCAGTCGTCCGGTTGATTTAAGAGCCCGTAAATAAGTTTTTTTTTTTACTGATAGATAATTAGTTATTAGCGGTACTGCATTTTAAATAAAAATAGCGCAAATCCGCTTATGAATTATAAAAGTTAGTCAATCCGCTTTAACGCTGACAAATTGTTTAGGTCCGCTATAAGCGGATTAGCGCTTTAGCGCTCCCTAGCGGTCTGGCGCCCACCTTTGGTTACATTAAAGGCTAATGCTTAAAGCTAGTTGTGCTTTGTTTTATGTTTTGTATATAGATATATGTTGTAACTTCTAGTTTAGTCTTTGTTTACTATGATCTATTAACACCATTAGGTTGAGCACGGAATTTTCCGGACTATAGGTCGCAGTTTTTTGCCTAATTTGCATGTCCTGCGACCTATAGAGAGGTGAGACCTGTTTATGGATTTTCCCCCCATATTTTTAGACAAATTTTTGGCTCAGATATGACCGTTTTTCATTTTGGAAAAATAATGGTGCAGTACCACTTTTGTCCGCTAGGGTACACCGACCGTTCCCACCTCATGTGTCCGAAGGCAGCCTCCTCTGGTCGGACTGACTCTGTCGCTGCCCGGCCTCCTGCTCTGGAGGTAACTTCTGTTTGCTGTGTTTGTTAGCATGATAAGTCAAGAACCATAGGACAGATTTTTATCAAACTTACAGAATGTAATCACTGTATGGACATTTACAACTGAATAGCTGTATGAGATGTTTGAGATAATTTTTTAAAAATGTTTTATAGATGTAAACGTGTCGCGGTTAGCTTCAGTTATTTTCCTGCTACTATTTGTCAAAATAGCTCATAAACCACACTGCGGATTTTCTTGAAACCTACAGAAAGTAATTATTTGGTGTTCATTTATAAACTGTTAGCTGTTGGAGTTGCCCTCATAGTGGGCCGAGATGGTGTAGAGGCAAGGCAGCCGGCTCAGGACCAGGTCTCGGGTTCGATCCCCGGTCACGACATACCTCGTTGTGTCCCTGGGCAAGACACTTAACCCCGAGTTGCTCCCGGTAGGACAGCTAGCGCCTTGCAAGGCAGTCTACTGCTACCGGTGTATGAATGTGTGTATGAATGGGTAGATACTGAATGAATGGTACTTTAAAGCGCTTTGGGGCCCCTCAAAGGGGGCTGAAAAGCGCTATATAAGTAAGCTCCATTTACCATTTATTCCAATGTTTTATGGGCATAAACGTGTTGTGGCTAGCCTCGTTTTATTTCCGTGTATATTTTAGCAAATAGTTCATAAACCACTCGGCGGATTTTCTTTCAGCTTACAGAAAGTAATTATTTGGTGTTCATTTACAAACTGTTAGCTGTTGGAGTTGTTTGAGATAAAATTTTATTTATTTATAATTTATTTTCGCAGCGCACGCGATGGTTTGGAAGACGTCAAAGCGAAACAATTTAAATCCAGCAGATTTGACCATTTCGTGAATTTATTAA
>JBBPBX010002560.1:23011-43087 GCA_038048925.1 Garcialebias charrua
TCATCACCCCAGAAAGCATTGCGCCGGTAAAATAATGGTGACGTCCTTAGGACAAAAATGCAATAAAGATACTGTATATAATTTTTTAAAGTATTTAGGAGTTTTAACGTATCACAAGCAACAACTTTTAGTAGAATAGAGAAACAACATATTAAGGCTAACGTGCAAGCTATCCCTTTCAGATAGCAGACTGTCTGCTGTGGTTTTATTAAAACAAATGTGTTTTTAAAGTCAGTGTGTGATGTTTAAGTACTAACTCATCAACTACATGCTACCAGTACCGTACTCAGTATTGACAAGTAGCTAAACTGAAGTAGTTGTACCGGTACTCGGTTTGAAAAGTACTAGTTTCTGAACATCCCTATTTGCTAATTTCAACCCTTGTTGCATCAGAAGACAGATAAATCCAGATGTTGGCTTCTTGATGTCCTTTAAACACCAAATCTCATCTTGGTGAGTACGGTAAATCGTGTGTGTTTTGGTGTTTAGCTGTGAGCGCTGTCCTCTTGGCTGCAGATTTCCTTTCAGACGTTGTCTGACCCGCACAGATTTGTCCTAAAAGGCTCACGAAACAACGATTCTGTGTTTAAAATAACCGCTTCACTTCTCCAACAGATTGGGGCCAAAAGGGTCAAGAGCAGCGTTTTAGCAACGAGCTATCGAGTGACTCAGATTTAGTTTTGTACTAAAGTTTAAATTCTTGAACATGGTGAAATGTGTACTCAGATTTACATGTTTAAAATGTTACTATTCCAATATTTTTGCAATAAATTTGTGAAAAATAAATTAAATTGTCATTTTTTGTGTAAGAAACAACAGGTAGTATACAGACAATTATTGTGTAATGTTAAAAAAATCTAATTTATTATTATTATTATTATTTACATTTAGTATTTCTAACTAAAAAAGATGAGAAATGAATACTGATAAACATGAGAAACAAATACTGATCATCATGGGTAATGATTACTGATATATATGATTAATGGTTGAGATAATTACTCGTAAACAATGGTTTTAAAAACTTGAGTTGTTTTAGTACAAGATTATCTTGGACACAAGACTTTATGTAAACAGAGCTTGATTTGTTTAGTTTTTGATTTTGTAAAAACTGGAGATCCCCTCGCAATCGCTTTCCACATTCTGCTTTAGTAATGATTACTAATTTGGGTTTACAGTGTGGTCCTTGTGTATCAGGAATGAGTTGGTCACAGCAATGTGGTGTGGTGCTGTTGTATTGAGACTTTCATATATAGTGCACTTCTACACAGACAAAGTACAAACTGATGATTAGAATATCTTATAGACTTGATAAACTATTCTAAAATCAACATAAAATAAAACTATAAATACATCCTATTATGTGTACCCAGTAAAAACTATTATCCACAAGTAACAAGCGAGCCTCATTCATTCAGAAATAAAATTCAAAAAGTTATTAGATCAAATGTTTTTTCAGCTTTTTCTTCAGAAGAACAAAAAGAAACTTCTCCAAATCATCTAGGAATCTCCTTATTGTCTTTTTATTCCTTGAAAAACATTAGTTTTGACAAAGTTTCTGCTCTGCAGCTCATGTTTGCCTGCTCACGCTGCATTCCTTTCTGCTGAAGACAAAAGCCTCGCTTTTCCCCAGCGCTGCAGCCGGGAGAGAGTGATTACCGTAACTGTAGCAAAAACAGCATAAAAGCGCACTCTTTTTTCTTTCAAACACCGTTTAAATTTTTCTGATAGCGCAAACGATTGCAGAGTTACGGCAATGTAAAAATAGCTTGTGAAAACGTATCGTCGACGATACGTTCGGTTTAAATAGTATTGAAGATTTTATGTAGTTTTATGTAATACTTCTTTTTTTTATTACGGTAGTTCATTTTTTTTCTTCTACATCATGAACAACTGCTGAAAATTCAGCTTAATTGGAGTGAAGGTAAATGTTGGATCTGAAGGGACTGAAAATAAACTATCTTATTAATATCTTGACTCATAAAATAGCTCATTGGTGATAATTGTATTGTCCAACATTGCTAAGAGACCAGATGCCCAGACAACACCATCCAGGTTTTTACTCTCAGAATGAGAAGACTTGGTATTTTCTTTCTATTCAGTTGATTGAAAAAATAAATATTGTGGCATATTTTACACTTTGATTCACCTTGGTAAAGGAAAGAGACATAAAAAATTAAGTTAAATGAACAAAACTGTGGTGGTGTGTTCCTAAAGACTGATGATTTCTGCTCATTTGCACCAGATGTTAGTTCATCTAATGACAGAGTTTTAATCATTTTGGTCAAACAATAACATAATGTTATGGTCTCAATCTCACTGATCTGCAAATTTCTAAAAGGTATTTCTCAATGAATGCTGTAAATGGGGCAGTACGGTGGGGCAGCTGGTAGAGCTGCTGCCTCTCACTGAGCAGGTAACCCTGGTTCAAATCCCGATCCGGGAGCCTTTCTAGGTGGAGTTTCATGTTCTCTCTGTGCATGGGTGAGTTTTCTCCAGTTTCCTCCTACAGACCAAAAACATGCATGTTAGGCTGATTGGTAATTCTAAATTGTCCCTAGGTGTGAGTGAGAGAGTGAATGGTTGTCTCTCTGTGTCCCTGTGATTAGAGCTGTTCTTACCCAAGTCCCGTGCCCGGGCCGGGCCAGGCCAAAAATATGTGCTGGATGGGCCGGCTGTGGTACGGTTTTATGAATCATACAGCACAAATAAAACAAAATAAGGATGGATAATATAAACTAGTGTTAAACTTGTTGAGGAGTAGGCAGGTCCGACCGGCCGGTTGAAAGAGGTTAAAGGGGACCACACATGCAAAATTCACTTTTTAATGTTTTTTTACTCAACTTTGGGTATGTACTTCATAAAAAAACAGTCCTAAGGCCAAAGAAATGCACCCAGTGGTTTATTTACTCTAAGTAGATTTATTTGTCTGTGATATAAACGGTTGGTTTCTCACTTCCTGCGGTTTGTGACGTCACAAACCGCAGCCAATCAGCCACAACCCACCCCAACCTGAGTCCAGCCCCTCACCTAGCAACCCCTGGTTAGGCTCAACCCACTTCTGTATTAAACACATGACTGTTGTTTTTCATGATTTCATCTCATCTTTTGTTTATATGTTCTTAAAGGTGCTATGTGTAACTTTCTGTAGAGTGCAGAACTTAGAAAAAATTTCAACAGGCAAAGCATTCTGATCCCTCCCCCTCAGAGCCATATATGGCTCTGAGGGGGAGGCTCTGCTGAAATTCAAATTCAAGCTCTGTTTTTATTGGCTGATTCAAATTCAAGCTCTGTTTTTATTGGCTGGTTACAAACTCTGTTTTTATTGGCTGGTTAAGGACGGGTCACTCTGTGTTTTTAGTGTTTTTATAAATGCTGATAGAGAAGCAAGGGGACTATAGTTTTTTTCAGAGATTACTTTGTCTAACATCAGTCTGTCAGTAGATAGTGACAGAGTGAAGAAATATGTTAAAAATATATTGTTAGAAAAGTTACAGACTGCATTACAAAGTTACATAGTGCAGCTTTAATTTCATGTGTACAGCACTTTGTTGCAGCTGTGTTTTTTTTAATGGCTTTATAAATAAAGTATAATTGTTATTTTTATGTTTTAGTTCAATTTTTAGTGTATTTGCGATCGCTCCCAACGCGCAGCCGGCAAAAATTAAACGAGCAGACCCCCGGCGTAGGGACCGGCGGCAACGGGACCCTCTTCTGGCGCGATGGAGCGGAGCTTCAACTGTACAGCCTCGCAGCAGCCTCGCAGCAGCGAGGACCTTCTCCTTACGGATTAATTTACGGGAGACACTTGGTGAACTTTGTGTTGTCTTGACTGGAACAGCGATAACTCCCAAAATCTCCGCGTGCAACGAGCGGAGCTGGCGAACACCGGAAGAGGAACAAGCTAACATTAGCATCGGATTCGGGTGGTCTCATGCTAAAAGGAGCAGCAAATTGCGGCGCGCTCAGACGGGTTTCGGTAAGTTATCTTAAGCTAACACTAACAGTAAGTCAAATGAGTAATAAAAAAAGAGCTAATTTTAAAACAACAACACATTACAGATACTGGCTGTTACAGAGGGCGTTAACAGATCGTTGAAGGGCGTGGACTTCAAGAAACCGGTCGTTCAAAACGAAAGTTAAAAATGGCAGAATTAAAAAGGGTATAATTAATTATCTAAGAATTATTTTGTGTATTAAAATGAATTAATATTGTCAAGATAGCACACAGACATAACATAAAAAATTTAAATACTTACATGTGGTCCCCTTTAAAAAAAAGTCCAGGTGAGCTTCAGATGGATCAGCTGATCACAAACCTGGGGGTCAAAGTTGATGCTGGACTAATGTTAGAAAATCTCAGAACAGTTGTTGAAGTTTTTTCTATCTGAGGCAGCTGATTCTTTCTCAGCGGCATTTCCAAACAATAGTTCACGCTTTTATGACCACTCAGCTGAACTTCTGTAACAGGAACCAGTGACTCCTGTATCTCTCAGCTTCAGAGGGTACAGAACGCTGCTGCACAGCTTTTAACTGGCACACGAAAGTTTGACCACATTTCTGCTGTTTTAGCCTCCCTGCACTCTCTGCCCGTACATTCTAGGATTAAATTTAAAATGATTTTATTTTATTTGCTTTTAAAGCTCTTAATGGACTTGCCCCACCCTATACACCCTCTCATCCCTCAGGTCATGTGATCAGCTGCTCCTGAGTGTGCCAAAGACACAGCGCATGCTTTTGCTGTGGCAGCTCCTAAACTGTGGAACAACCTTCCCTTGGACATCAGACTCTTCCCTGTCTGTTTTTAAATCCCTTCTAAAAACCCATCTCTTCTCCGTGGCCTTTGACACCATCTGAGATGTTGACTTTTAATCATTTTAATAGTTTTTTTTAATTATCTGACTGTATAATTGTTTTATTATGAGTACATTACTTTGGTTCTGTGGGTGTTAAAAGTGCTCTATAAATAAAGCTGGTGTGGCATGTTTTACTTTCCAAAAGTGTGGAAAATCCTTTATCAGTTACAATTTACACATTTTCAGTTTACTTGTCAGTCTATGTGCATTATTTTTAACAAGATAGAAAAGATGAGATGAATCAAACCAACATTGGTTGGTTTGACTGAAGTAGCTGTGGCTGAGTGGTTGAGTTGGGGGTTCGATTCCACCAGCAATCACATGCTGAAGTGTCCCTGGGCAAGACTCTAAACCCCTCATTGCCTCTGATGTGTGTCCTATTGGTGTATGAATGTGATAAAACACTGACTAGTGTTTGTATAGATCTAGCAGAGTGCTGGATAAATGAGGGCACAGATTGTGTTGTAAAGAGCTTTGAGTATCTTGATCAGATAGAAAGGTGCTATATAAGTACAGTCCATTTACCATGAGCTGCATGATAAAAAAAGATTTAAAAAAAGAATGATAAAATAATTGTTAGAAAATGGGGGTTTGTTTTGTTTTCATATTTAATAAAAATGTCAGAGCCATATACAGTATGGCTCTGCTCCACCTTGCTCTGCTGAAATTCAAATTCAAGCTCTGTTTTTATTGGCTGATTCAAATTCAAGCTCTGTTTTTATTGGCTGATTCAAATTCAAGCTCTGTTTTTATTGGCTGGTTAACAGCGGGTCACTCTGTGTTTTTAGTGTTTTTATAAATGCTGATAGAGAAGCAAGGGGACTATAGTTTTTTTCAGAGATTACTTTGTCTAACATCAGTCTGTCAGTAGATAGTGACAGAGTGAAGAAATATGTTAAAAATATATTGTTAGAAAAGTTACAGACTGAACTACAAAGTTACATAGTGCAGCTTTAAAGTACAGAGCAACATCCTACAAAAGCCCAAACTATCAACAAGTGCATCTCTAATGGCAGCGGCTGAAAACAACCAGATTTTTCCAATATCGGTGAAAATGGAGCTTATTCTGCTGTATGACAGGTAGAGAGCGTGAGGATAGAAAGGAGGAGAAGATGTGAGTGGGGTGTGATATGAAGAGGTGCTCCTGGTGCTCTGTTGGTGTGGGAGAGCATCGTTATGTGTGAGAGAGACTGGAGGACTCACATCGTCACTGAGTGGTGGACAGAAATACTGATCTGAAAAAAAAATACATAAATACAACACTCATTGTGCCTCTCCACAAAAATCTGGGTGAAACTGACTTTATATAAAGTGCAGAACGCACAAGCAAAACGAAATGCGATGACAGTGAAACGAGGCCAGCATTGTAATCACATCACAGCCGCGCTGTTTCATAAAGTTTTTCCAGAAAAATTGCTTTCACTCACATTTTGTCACTAGAGATAAATCTATATAAAGCTCTAAAGTTTCGATTCATCTTTTAGCTTTTATATTTTCCTTCCAAGGAACCATACTTTTCTGTTATCTTTGCTGTGCCTCTGAGCAATATTTCTGCAAGTTTGCTCAAGATTTTTGAATTTGTACAATCATTTTTATTACTATTTGAACATTTGTTGATATTTCATGTTGCTTTGGAATTTTGTGGACTTTACCAGGCTTGTCACAGATTTAACAATATGAAAATTGACTCTTTTTTTTTTACTGTTGTTGCTTTTGTTATTATGTCATATACTCTACTTTTTGTCTTAATTCCAATTTTGAAATCCCGCTATATAATAACCGTACTCAGCTTGATATATCTTTTGGTGAGAAGTTACAAAGTAAAAAGAACACAAATACATATGTATGAATAATAATTATATAAAAAGTAATGGTCTGATTTTAAGTTAAACCCATTCAATGCTGTGGGAGAAAAGGTGCATTATACAAATAACATTTTGCTGATAAATGGGGACGTTTTGTACCAGATTTAGAAAGTGCAGCTGTTAAAAAGTGGCTTACATGTAGGTGTTTAATCATATGGAGAATAACTTAATAAAGCTACAACATGGGGTCAGAGAAGCTGTTAATATAATTAAAAGAGCCATGATACAACCATTCAACAACACTACTTCCTTCAAATGATGGCAGAAGATGGGGAGCAGCCGAACTAGTATTTTGGCATTTTGTGAAATAACTTGTGTTTTAAACCATGTATGGTTTAACAGTTCAGAAATTGTCACGAAAATAACATTTTAAAGGATATTACACAAGCCTCCAAGTTCACAATGAAAAAAGACTATAAAGATGGCTGTTATTATAATGTAAACTAAGTCACAAACTGCAAGAACAAAAACGCCAGATAAAATATTATGAGTGAAAATGTCCAAGCATCTCTATTACGCTTATTTGTATAGACAAATACAGAGTAGAGTGAACCTGCACAAGAATTATATAAATACAAAAGTATAGAAAAGGCTTAGAGTGACTTGTTATGCAGAGCAACCTGCATAATGAAAAATATTTTGGTATTGTGAGTACAGATATATGTCCAACAGAAAACAGATGTAATCACACTAGATGAGCTGTAGATGCATTCAATGTCTGTCAGATTTACCTGAAAAAGATCAATTGACTGGACTTCTAAACTTAAAACCTACTACAAAACCCCTTTATCAGTATGTATTACCGTAAAAACCGTTGTATTATACGCTGTATTTTTGCTCATTTGAATGTCCAGCGTATTAAACACCGAAGAGTATTATTTATGGATTTTTTCCCATATTTTTAGACCCATTTTTCGCTCTGATTCTTCGTTTTTCATTTTTGGCAAAAATGGTGTAGTACCAGTTTCGGCCGCTATACGGGCGCTGTAGGCAGCAGCCAGCAGAGGACTCAGAGAGCGAAGAGGAAGAGGAGGGCCACTTCCAGACGTTTCTAGCTCATGTGTCCGAAAACAGCCTCCTCTGGTCGGACTGACTCTGTCGCTGCCCGCTCCCTGCTGTGGATGTACCGGTAGTTGTTTTTGTTTGCAAGATAACTCATAAACCACACCGCAGATTTTTAAATCCAGCTGATTTCACATTTGGTTCAGCTCAGGAGCCCGTCTGCTATAGTCAGGTAAGAAATATATTTTTTAAGCGTTTATTTAGCCAAATTTAAAGAAACAAAGCGTCTGGTCCAAACCGCCTGCCTAAAATTCGGCGAACTTTTTTTTAAAAATCCAGCTGATTTGAACATTTCGTTAAGCTCAGAAGCACGTCTGCTATAAAGTCAGCTAAGAAATATATTTTTTCTCGCAAAGAAATAATTGTTTTTACCGTGTTTCCTTGTGAAGATCTTCATACTCGCTTGCTTCTGTCGCCGCCATCTTGATTAGGGCAAATGAGGCGCTGACGCGTCACGTGGTGATGACGCATATTAAACACCGAATCGTATTGTTTACGTTTTTTTCTTATTTATTGTTAATAATTGGACAAAGCATATTAAACACTGGTGCGTATTTTCCTCCGGTGAATACGGTAATCCAAATGAGCATGTCTCTCATCTGAGTTCAGCCTTATCTAGCACCTTTCACTCTCTGAAGGCAGAACTATCAGCATATACAACCACAAACTAAAATACAGTAAATCACAACTTCAATACATCTTGAGGTTATTAAATAATATTTAGCTCCCTGAATGTTGTACTACAAATAGCAGCTGAAATGTTATTGTTATTATAATTTTATCAAACACGTGAAAATAAATAAATACATATCAACTGGTTTCATTTTAATTCTGTCGTAACGGTGTGCAAAGCCAAACATCCACAAAATAGGCCACAATTTCTGGCCCTCGCTCTAGATTTATAGCTGCGCACTGCAGATTTTGATTATCTGAACAGGCAAGACACCAAACCAGCTTGTTAACTCTCCAAATAAATCTGGATTATAGATTAGACTGGAGTGAATGAGGTGAGTATACTTTATGAAAACAAGTACACTAGGAGGTGATAGGAAACGGATAATACGAATAATAAAAAAAGATTTATCATCTTATTAAACAACCAACTGACTCCTTAATGATCCTGAAAAATTACAAGAAATCTTTTGATTCTGCTTCAACTCCCAACACAGTTAGGTCAACTCTGCAGCAGCAGCAAATGATAAACGGCCCATTCCAAGCATGAGCCAAAGAACACACACACACAAGAATATATTCATGCACCAATTTGTGCATATTACTCTGTCCGAGCAGCGCAGCGCTGTCTGCTGCAGCTGCACATTTATAAGTATGTCCAACACACTTACCTTGAGATGATTCGGGAATGATAATGGCTAGTCCACAACAGAAAGCAGGGAGAGTTGATGAGGTCATGGTGAGAAGGTCAAGAGGGATGAAAAACACAAGCGAGCCACAAAATGTAGCACACCTAATAAAAAAATATATGTATCAATATATATACTGTGCGTGTGTGTGTGTGAGTGGGAGGGGGGTGGCAAAAGTGTACAACTGAACACGTAGACAACCTGCAAGTATGCTAAAAAGCTCACAGTTGGAAGCCCATAATGATCATGGGGGTGTGCAGAGGTCATGCTTAAGGTCAAACTTCCACTTCCGATGAAAGGATATGGGCTGGAGACCATGCGGATGCACCAGTTGCGAGGACAGGTGGTCTGCTTAAGGCAGAAGAAGACAACGGGCGCCAGCTCGGGGAATGGCACCACGATAGCGCTCAGGTCACTGCCGATGCTGACATCATCGCCCGGACCCACTTCCTCAATGATGTCATCGGCCTGCGCCAAGCTGTACTCCTCATTCTGCCCTGGCGCTGCTGAGGAGATGATCCCCAGTGGCACCGGACACTCCTCAGTCGTCATGGCAACCCAGCTGAGGCCTGCAAGACAAGGTGAGATGACAGTCAGATTACAAGTGTGAGATACACACTTTGTATATTTACATCTGGGTAAACCTATATGATCACTGCAAAACAAAATTTTATAATTGAAATGTCACGAGGCATCTTCTGGTGGTTATCTCTGTGTGAAAGCAGTAACTCACTCGTGCAGAAAATGCATCACTCGCTGATAAAAACTCACCTCGCACTCACACTCACACACAGAGGGGTACAACAGCTGAGAGTAAATCAGTGTCAACAGTCATTGCACATTCATCGACGATTCATTTAACCCCATTGCAGGAGCTGTTCAGCGGAAATAGCTTTCTGTCTCCGACCACTTAGCTCATGAATAAGTTCACATTTATCTATGAATACAGCACACAGAGGCACAGATAAAAACCCAAACACTTTTGGAATTTCTGTTCACAAAGGCCACTGTCATGGGGATTAGCGAGCGAGGACGTGTGCGTGTTTGAGTGATCGCTCAAAGACAAAACAGCGGAATCATTTATGAAGACGGCAAACGACAGAGACTTTGTTCTTTTGCCTCAGCAAGCCGTAACGTGAATCAGCTAAAACTGGTGGTCGCTCTGTTGCATCTGCAGTCTTAAATAAAATAATAATAAATGTGTATGTGTCGCCATCTTTGTATGTTCACATACAAAGGTGAAATGGTCTCTCTGCATTTAACCCATCCACCAACAGGTGGAGCAGTGGGCAGTTATTGAAGGTACCCAGGGAACAACTTGGGATAGGGTGTCCTGCTCAGAGACACCACAGAATGTGCAATGACTGGGAATTGAACATGGGATTTTTGGATCCCAAATCGGCTACCCAGCCTTTAACCCTTCTCGGTCCCCAAAGTATTAAGCATTAAGTTAATGCTTAAAGAGATAGTCTGGTTTTTGAAGTGATGTTCTGTCAAATAAACATAGCACAAACGTGCGGAAACATGCATTTGATTGATTATTTCTTTATTGTAACAATAATTCTTGGTAATAATTTGTACACAATTTAAAGCTTCTTTTTTTCCACTTAAATTGTGTCACATTTGTAAGGAAAATGCATTTGTGGGGCTGAGCAGCAGATTTCACCAGGTGCTGACAATCATGCACCCGACTTTCAGCACCTGTGTGCAACCGGTGGCAATCCTACATGTCCACAGTCTTGGACAAACACGTCCTGTTTTATCAGATATGGATCTGATATTTGTTTCAGAGTAACAAAAAACACCATAATGGCTGACTTTCTACGAATGCTGGTTGAGAATGGAATCTCAAGCTATAGCGGTGCGTGACACCAAGTTGATGAGCAGCATTAGGAGGAGGTGCCAGGCTGTTGTGGCTGTGTATGGTTCTTCCACATGCTACAGGGACCCCCATTTTTTAATTGATAAAAGTAGTTAAATTGCTTACAATTCTCGTTTCTTCAGACAACAGTCATCCGAACCAAAAAAAACAAAGAAAAACAACACTAAACAAGAGTCAGAAACAGATCAGCAGACACACAATTAGCACTTTGAGATTTTTATTAATGAAAAGTGTGGTATAAATTTAATGTATTATTATTATTATTGTAATAATGTGTTGCTGTTAATTGAGAAAAGAGCAACAAACTGAACCAACAATGTCAAAGCATGGGTGTTTAAAATTTGATCATGTGGTGTTCTTACATATTGACAAAGATGACTTATGAGCTTGAAATTAAAATGTATACAAACACACTTGTTTGGCTATTAGCCTAACCTGGAGGAAGACTTCTGGCCTTTTCTCCATGCTCCATGACTTAAGTCACAGCTGATAAGGTAGAAATGATCAATACCTTCTGTTTTTTGGCAGAGCATTGCTTAAAAATGAATAAACTACCCTTTTAATGACACACTGGAATTTCCAGGGCTTTTTATTTATTTATTTTTTTGTTGCTTTTAACCGGCAGCCAAAAGAAACAGCTAACACAAGGCAAACAGCCAAAGAAAGGCTGGACATATGCACAATCTTGCACACATGCCCACACATACAAACACACACGTGTCTTCTTCCTCACACGTTGTTTGCCAATAATGAAATAGATGCTGAATAAGGATCATTTTTGGAAAGCTGCATTAAGAAATTAAAAAGCGTGAATTTTCACATTCAGTGTCATTGATTTTAGTGCTGCAAACACGGGAACCAACACGTGTAGGTGCGGTTTCCTTTATGTGATTGTCTGCAGTTAATCCTACATCACGATTAAGTGCTGGTGGGAGAGTGGACTTGGTTTTTATAGGGTAATGATATTAAAGGCTATTCATAACAAGCTAAGGAAGTAGGACAGCAGTGATGTAGTAGCCTGGCTCACTTACAGCTTCACAGATAATCCTCTGCTGAGATGTTGAACCAGGTGAATGTAGAGAAACTGAGAACGTCACCCTTTACACACAGTAACCTCTGAGCCTTATAAAGGGTGCATCCATTTATTATCTCATGGCCACTGTCTGTGCTAATAAAAGTTGTCTCTCAAAGCCAATTAATATTTTGTCTTTAAGTGGTCTCATGAATTAGCTTTGCCATGACAACAGTTGCTTCCTTCAGAGGCAGGAAGTTTATTCTAGCTCTGTTGCACTTTATTTCCCTTGACAAACCTCTCTGCAACACCTGCAGCTATTACTAGCAACAACAATTTAGTAGGAGACAGCCGTGTGGAAGTGGTTGGATGGAGTGTGCTCTGTCTGTTTGTTGTTTTCTTTTTGTATGAGTGAAAAAAATTCCAATCTTTCTGAAACGTGTTCCCCTAACTTCTCCCATCGGTTAGCTCTTTCTGCTTCTCCTCCTCCGTTATCTGTTGAACACTGCTTGACACTGAAAAATGAAGCGAGGGAGTCGTAGAAACAAACAACGCAGACGGTTTTAAATGACGTCTCGGCACCAACTCAGAAGACGTTCACAACTTCTTAACATGCACGCTCCCACACATTAGCACCCTTAATTGGGGTAGCAGATATCACTCATTGCACTGTAAGCTAAGGCCTGGGATGAGCAACAGTAACATGCTGGTGAATATTCTCAGTCATCCAGGACATGATAAAATCAATAAAGGCGTTCAATACAGAAACAACTGGACTTTATTTGTAACAGAAGACGTTTTGCTTCTCATCCGAGGAGCTTTTTCAATTCAAAGAGCAGAGTGTAGAATTAAGGCTTTTAAAAGATGACAGAAGACACGCACATACCTACTGTATGTAAATTGACAAATCACACCTCACACCTTAATAGCAGGGACCTCTCAAAGTCTTTGTTAGTCTAATTCACAAACGAGGCTCCTCTGTTCTCATCAGGTGTGAGACGTCTGGGAATCAGCCCCAAAGCTGCATTATATGTTTTTGAAAGTTGGAATCTGAGACCGCCTCCTTTGTTTAAAGATGGTTTCTCTCTTTTTACATAAACAGCTTCCTTCACGTTTATGTAAAAAGAGAGAAACCATCGTTAAACAGAGGAGGAGGTCTCAGATTCCAACTTTCAAAAACATATAATGCAGCTTTGGGGCTGATTCCCAGACGTCTCACACCTGATGAGAACAGAGGAGC
Organism: Garcialebias charrua; assembly: GCA_038048925.1. Taxonomy (NCBI): domain Eukaryota; kingdom Metazoa; phylum Chordata; class Actinopteri; order Cyprinodontiformes; family Rivulidae; genus Garcialebias; species Garcialebias charrua. The sequence goes on from JBBPBX010002560.1 coordinate 36,290, forward strand.
CTCGTTTGTGAATTAGACTAACAAAGACTTTGAGAAACCCGTACTGTTAAGGTGTGATTTGTCAAATTACATACAGTAGGTATATGTGTGTCTTCTGTCAGCTTTTAAAAGCCTAAAGCCCTCGTTATACTCGCGCTTTTGTCCGCAAGCTGGAGCGTGCGTGCTGCGTGCGCACTGAAGCCATGCGGGCACTGAAGCCATGCGGGCACTGAAGCCGTGCGGCTCCATGCGTTTAGAGTTTCGCCGCTTTGTTTATAGTTGACGCATGGCGGCGCATGGCAAAGGGTTGTTCTTTGAGCCCAGTCCACGGTGTCAACGGCAAAAGTCAGTGGTGCGCGGCGCGGTGCGCGGCGCGGTGCGCGGCGCGCGCACTAGCTTTGCGGAGTTTCAAAATTTCGGAGGTGGGTGACACGCGCCAAGATGACGCGCGGGGCCAACGCGCAGGGGGCGGGGACTGTGATATCGCGTCACTTTTGGCGCGCGCCCCTCGCGCGCTGCACGAAACGTCGAGTATAAATCTAGCTTTACTGCTACACGCTGCTCTTTGAATTGAGAAAGCTACTCGGATGAGAAGTGAAATGTCTTCTGTTACAAATAAAGTCCAGTTGTTTCTGTATTGAACGCCTTTTCTGAGCAACAGTAACCCCCCACCCCTGCCCTCCCTCCCACATGTTCACTGAGACAGTAAAAAGGAGAGGGCCGGATGTAAAAGTTGATTTCTCAAAAGTGACATCGTTCAAAAATCTATCTAGGGCAGGTAAGATATTATTTTTGCATAACATGTCCTTACAACCCTTCTTTTAAATATCTGATCATTTTTTTTGCTGCATTATGTTTCAAAAATTACAAAAAGTATTTACTGGAGTTGCAGGAAAAAAACATAAGAGGATGTTTTCCATGTAAAAAATACTGAAAGCATTGACGTGTGTGTGATGTGTGCTCAAAGCTTTGTGGTTTTGCTCATCGATTATTAAAAATGTTTTGAAAGTTACACAACCTGACATGGTCTACCTGGCTTACAATAGACTATGCTGGTGAAGATTCTCAGTCATCCAGGACATGATAAATCAAAAAGGCGTTCAATTCAGGATCAACTGGACTTTATTTGTAACAGAAAACGTTTCGACTTCTGTCCAGAAGTCTTTTTCAATTCTGAATGGAAGCTGTGAGAACGAGAAGTTTTATACAGGCTTACAAGTCAATAACACATACATGTAAATTGACAGATCACACCTTAACAGTAGGGAGTCCCTTGAAGTCTCTGACAGAAAACACAACTAATCACAGCTGAGGTAACACATACATGTAAATTGACCGAACACACCTTAACAGTAGGGAGTTCCCTTGAAGTCTCTGACAGAAAACACAACAACTGTATGTAAATTGACAAACAACACCTCACAGCCCAACAACAGAGGCTTCTCAACAAACTTTGTTAGTCTAATTCACAGACAAGACACCTCTGCTCCCATCCGGTGTAAGACCTTTGTGAATCAGCCCCAAAACTGAGTTGTAAGTTTTGGAAAGTTGAAATCTCAGACCTCCTCCTCTGTTAAGAGAAGGTTTTTCTCTCTTAACATACAAAGCTTCCTTAACACCCCTCTCAAACCATCTGTGTTCTCTGTCCAAAATTTGCACATTTTACATTGGAGAAACGAAGCAGCCTCTTCACAAACGAATGTCCCAACACAGGAGAGCCACCACCTCTGGACAAAACTCAGCTGTTCACCTTCACCTCACGGACAAGGGACACTCATTTGAGGATGAAAATGTGCAAATTTTGGACCGAGAACACAGATGGTTTGAGAGGGGTGTTAAGGAAGCTTTGTATGTTAAGAGAGAAAAACCTTCTCTTAACAGAGGAGGAGGTCTGAGATTTCAACTTTCCAAAACTTACAACTCAGTTTTGGGGCTGATTCACAAAGGTCTTACACCGGATGGGAGCAGAGGTGTCTTGTCTGTGAATTAGACTAACAAAGTTTGTTGAGAAGCCTCTGTTGTTGGGCTGTGAGGTGTTGTTTGTCAATTTACATACAGTTGTTGTGTTTTCTGTCAGAGACTTCAAGGGAACTCCCTACTGTTAAGGTGTGTTCGGTCAATTTACATGTATGTGTTACCTCAGCTGTGATTAGTTGTGTTTTCTGTCAGAGACTTCAAGGGACTCCCTACTGTTAAGGTGTGATCTGTCAATTTACATGTATGTGTTATTGACTTGTAAGCCTGTATAAAACTTCTCGTTCTCACAGCTTCCATTCAGAATTGAAAAAGACTTCTGGACAGAAGTCGAAACGTTTTCTGTTACAAATAAAGTCCAGTTGATCCTGAATTGAACGCCTTTTTGACTTACAATAGACTGTTCTAATAGAGCATTTATTCCCTTTCTCTTAAAAAAACAGAGTGAAGGTGACAGTGTTATCAGCTGTAAACACACACACTTGATTCACCAATGTGCACACACACTTGATGTTGCACTAAAATCTAGAACACTGAGCGTGCAAAAATAAAACATGAGACATGTCCCTGAAGACTGGTGTCCCAGAGGTGTGTGTGTGTGTCAGGAGAAACATAATGCACCATTGGCCGTTTAGAATACAGACTGCCTCATACTTTTAGAGTCACTTCAGGAAGGGTTTCCCTTGAGAGCCTAACTTCAGCTTCCATAACTGCTATACAATCATGGCAACAACTTGCACACGTCCTGTTAAATTTATTTCATGCTTTGCTTCACTCTGTGAATTTAGCCACATTGTTTTTGACACGTATTGCAGTGCTCAAAACCACACAACCTTATATACATAGCTATTGTTTTATCCCCCAATAAAAAGTTAAATAGATTTAAAAGGTGGCGACACAGAAGGAACGTTTCATAGTGCTTTTGAACAGGGCCATAAACTAGCCCTCTAAATGTGATGAATGTCCCTCACACAAAATGGATAAGATCATAGTCTCCGATTCACGGCCATACCTTGCCAACCATATTTAAAAGTCTACTTTTTAAATATTTAAATATAAATATTCTAACCTAAAAGGGGTTTTGAGCATCACAAAGTACTTCCATATCCGTAATGTGGAATACTTTTACTTCAGTAAAAAAATATTTCAAGTATCTCAGGGGTTTGTTCACGAGTGAGGGAAGAATGGAGCATGAGATTGACAGATGGTTTGGTGCACAGTATGGCGGACTCTGTGCCGATCCGTTGTGGTGAAGAAGGAGCTGAGCTATAAGGCAAAGCTCTTTACTGGACAATCTACATTCCTACCCTCACCTGTGGTCACGAACTCTGGGTAGTGATCAAAAGAATGAGATCACGGATACAGTTGAAATGAGTTTCCTCCACAGGGTAGCTGGACTCTTTCTAAGAGATAGAGTGAGAAGTTCAGTTATCCGAGAGAGACTCGGAGTAGAACCGCTCCTACTCCACATTGAAAGGAGCCAGTTGAGGATGTTCAGGCATCTGGTAAGGATGCTTTCTGTGGGCCTCCCTTCAGAGGTGCTTCGGGCATGTCCAACTGGGAGGAGACCTCAGAGAAGACTCGGGACATGCTGGAGATACTATGTCTGTCTGTTGGCCTGAGAACATCTTGGGGTCCACCCAGAAGAGTTGGAAGAGGAGGCTGTGGAAAGAGATGTCTGGACCTCCCTGCTCAAGCTGCTGCCCCCGCCACCTGACTGGAAGAATTGAAAGATAATGGATGGATAGATGGATAGTACTTCTGCTGGACACTAAAATGGTACTAAGAAATGCACAGAAAAGCTTAAAACATTTGGTGCCTACAGCCAACCTTGTGTAGATTTTCAGTTCTCCACTCTGTGGCAATCTTTCAAGTATATTTTAGAGAAAGCTGACTGGACTTCTTTTCATTTTCTTATTGAAGATGCTTCAATTCCCATCTGAGGAAATTTCTCAATTCAAACTGAAAAGTGTGGCGTCCCAAACTTTAGAACTGCAGTAAAAATAAAGCACCCGGACGATGTGATGCAACACATACAGTCTAGTGCAGCGAAGAATGTTCAGAGTCCAAGGTGAAAGAAACGGAATGATCTATCCACAGATGAATGGTACTACACAGGGAAAACAGTTCGTCAGGTCAAAAGATCATATGTCCACCTACACCTCAGGGATAAGAGACACTCTTCTGAGGACTGTGACACTGTGGACAGAGAAGATAGCTGGCTTTACAAAGGACTGGGGGAAATCATGTATGTCAAGACCAACTTTAATCAGAGGAGGATTCAGGTTTCCAACACACACAGTGCAATTTTAAATTTATTCCTGTCAGTCACACACCAATTTGCTGCTTCATGCATGAGATTATAGCATGTTTTGTGTGAATCAGGCCAATAAAAACCAAAATGACCATCAGGAGGGAGAGAAAAGAGAGAGGTATGCCTGTGTGTTCTGCCCACATAAACAGGACAACTCACTACAATTTAAAGCTTAGAGCCTTGTCCATTTGATGTAAGATTATAAAATAGGAAAACAACAAAAAATACAAGAAATTTAAACTAATTGCCTTTGAAAAGTCCTTAGATTTACAATAATTAAACAGATATAACAATGTCAGTATATTTTATTATTATTAGTGTCTTTTTATCAGTGTCTATAACAGCCATCTATTATTGCTCTCCCCAAAGGTGATAATGTGTTTGCCCCGTCTGTGCGTTTGTTTTTATAGATTAATAGATTATAAACCCCCAGAGAGATTTTAATGAAATTTTCAGGAAGCAATTACACACTCAAATCTACAAACTTGCATAACTCTGCAAACTTTACAGATAATGAGAAAGGATTTGGTGGTCAAGTAGCTGAGAATCATCCCCAATAGAGAGCATTAACTCAAAGCATATTATCAATTTAAAAACATTGCAACTGTTGACTATTACATTTGTACTATTGCACTATTGTACTCTGATTTTATCCTCAAACGGTGTCCCAATTGAGTTTGTTGATTCCTATAAATATTTGGGTAACCTGGTCGATTCACATCTCTCTTTTAAACTCCACGTGGAAAACCTAAGAAACTGAAAGTTAAACTGCAGTTTCTTTTTCAGAAACAGATCATGTCTACGGTAACTTAGCCTGGCCCTTGCCTTCCTACGCAGCTCCGCTCAATTCTATTTTCCCTTCACTGCTCCGTCTGGGACTTCTCCCATAGACAAGGATTTCTCCGATAGATTTTTGACCAGACCAATCAGAGAACAGAAGGCGGAGTTTTGAACGACGTCGACTGACGTCGTCAGTTTGCCCTGCTTAAAATGGCTGCCGGCACGAAGGAATTTTCAAGAAAACAAGGTAAAAAACTATTATTTCTTTGCTGAGAAAAAATATATTTCTTAACAATTAAGACAACAACAGTTATATCAGAAGGGTTCCTGAGCTTAACAGTTCCTAAATCAATTCACGAAATGGTCAAATCTGCTGGATTTAAATTGTTTCGGTTTGACATTTTCCAAACAGCCTCGGGTGCGCTACGAAAATAAATGATAAAAAATCGAATTTTATCTCAAATGTTTCATCCAGGCCAACAGTCAGTAAATTAGAGCCATATAATTACACACTGGTAGCAGAAAAAATATCCACCGAGTGGTTTCTGAGCTATTTATCTGAACAGCCCTCGCCAGGCTAACTGGACTGGACAGGCTAATGGGACGTATGTTGCAGCTCCGCGCAACATACGTCACGGCCAAACGTTAACGATTGGGTAACCTCAGCAGAGGCCACGCCTCCAGCAAGAATCAGTTCTCTATAGGAGAAACTCCAGACCCTAGTACGAAGCGAAGTGAAGGACAAGGGTCTGGTTTTAACCAGGCTAACGGTAACTCTGAATGCTATAGGAAACGCCTTGTAACTGCGACTTTTCTTCCCTCCATTGATTACGGTGACATTATCTACATGAATGCTCCTACAAGCACCCTGCGGATGTTGGATGTTGTCTATCATGGTGCACTAAGATTCATAACTGGCTGTGATTATCGTACCCACCACTGCACCCTGTATTCACTGGTTAACTGGACATCATTAACTTCACGCAGACTCTTCCACTGGTACATTTTCATCTTTAAATCACTTCTTGGTCTGCTGCCTTCATACATCTCCTCCTACATGTCTTTGCGTGAGTGCAGCTACAGCGTGCGCTCTCAGGACATGATTACCTGCAGTGTTCCGTCAGTGAGGACTGAACTTGGCAAAAGGGCCTTCTCCTACTCTGCTCCTGCTTCCTGGAATATCTTACAAAAAGACTTAAAGCTCTCGGCCTTGACCTCTCTAAATGGTTTTAAGGATCTGTTGGAATCCTGGCAAAAACCAATGCAGATATGTTCCTGTTTCTGATTTTCTACATCTACCTTATAATGTTTTGATACTTTGATATTTTGTTTTAATTTGTAAAAAAAAAAAAAAAAAAACTGTATTTCTCTCTTATGTTTGTCTATTGTTGATTGTTTAAGGAAATTTCTACTGTTATTGTTGTCATCATTCTTTAGTTTGTAGCAGGTTGCTCTTGTAAATGAGTCCTCAAGTCTCAATGAGATTAACCTGACAAAATAAAGGTTGAATGAATTACTATCACATGGCCAATTCAATCCCCCCACCTGCACAGCTCTGTAACATCTCGGAACAGCTCCTTCAGAAAAAGGATTTTACATCCCGTGTGCAGGAAGGAGTGCTACCACAGGTAACTCCTGCCCACAGCCATCGGACTGCATTGCTGTACAAAATGATCACATCACTTCGTACTTCTACTCTGGTTTCTTAGTTTTCATAAAAAAAAAAATAAAAAAAAAATATATATATATAT
>JBBPBX010002560.1:43126-56577 GCA_038048925.1 Garcialebias charrua
TATATATATATATATATATATATATATTCCCAAAACGTTTGTTCCTAACATCAGACAATATTCGTTTAATTACCTTACATGAAAGACAGCGGGTAATATGCATGTTTTCTATGAATGATAGGCATTTAAGTCTATTTTTTATTTATTTATTTTTTTCTGCTACAGCTACAGTGTGAACCGGCTGTTCTACAACATCATCCATGAGCCATTTGTGGGGTTTGGTGAATCGTAGTTTTGTGATGTGTTACCGCAAATCTTCAAAACAGAAACAAACAAAATCATAATGATTTAAAACACTGATTAGGAGGAACAGAACTCAGAGCTAAAAAAATGCAAATTATCGCAGGCTGAGATTAAAGCTGAACCCTCCAAAATCCTCTAACAGATTATGTTGGGTTTTTTTTAGCTTATGATGGAAAAACAAAACAAACTTTGAAGAAAAGCGGCTCTTCACTTCTACATGAGCACTAGTGTTATAACAGCTTTTATACACATCTACAAAAATCTACATTTTTTATTTGCCTAATTTTAATAGTGCTTAATAAACCCACAGCATAATACCTATTAATTTACAATCACTAACACAAGAATTCAACTTTATCACACAAAACTAAAGAAGGACACAATTTTTTAGGTATAGTTAGTTTTCTGTGCTTAGATTTGTGTCTAGCAGTTTCTAAAAATATCAACAAGCACTTCTGTGAAATGGCTTGTTACTCCCAGCACTGGACACTTTAAGGTATTTCAGTTATTAAGTGGCATATGGGTGTCTAAACCATCATCTGTTTTCAGCAGCAGCATCCAGACTCTGCAGCAAATCCATATTGGACCAGAGATTTGTTTTGGATCATAGACCAGCCAGCTGGGTAGATTTATTCTCATAACCATATGCTCTGTGTAAGAAACACTATATTACTCTATAAGTAGTCTGAAATAGAAGGAAACACAATTATCCATCTTTAATTGAGATTTTGACAAGCTCTCAGCTAAACTAAAACCAAATCACATCAAACTGTTAATCAAATAAAAAAAATGTACATGCATCAAAGAGGCAGTGTAAATTTAAAGATGATAATTATTTGTACTATCATTTAATACTATTTTCAACCGAATCATCGATTTTGAGACAGTAATACATGCGTTCGTACCACCCAGGCTCGATTACTGCAGTGCACTTCTGTTTGGAATCAGTCAGACTTCTATTGTACGTTTACAACTGGTCCAAAATGCTGCAGTCCAATTTTTAACTGGTACAGGCAAAAGAGAACGCATTACACCAGTTCTGGCCTCCCTGCACTGGCTCCTGTTTCACTTTCAAATTCAGTTCAAAATCCTTCTGTAGGTTTTTAAATCTCTGAACAGTTCTGCCCTCTCCTGTCTCGCTGATCTGCTGCAGCCATATGTCCCACAGTGCTCTTTGATGTCAGTAGATCAGATGCTTTTATTGGTTCCAGGAACCCGTCTTAAGCTCAGAGGTGACAGGACCTTCTCATGTCCAAGACTGTGGAAAGACCAGTGCATATCAGGCAGACTCCCTCACTTGCTGTTTTTAAGTCTCACGTAAAAACCCACTTTTATACCATACCATACCATTTTATTTATAAAGCACTTTAAACAGGAACAAGTCCAAACCAAAGTGCTGAACAAACAAACAAACAACAGGCAACACACACAGTGAAGTACAACACAAAAGACATAAAATTTGTCTTTTGTGACTTTTATTCCCTGGGTTTTGACATTGTGTGTTTTGTTCTTAACTTGTCGATATTCTACACTAGTCATTTATTATCTTCTTCCATTTGGATCTATGTATTTTTATTTTATTTGATCTTATTTTAATTTGCTATGTGCTTTGCTTGTTTGTTTCTGCTGTAATGTTTAGGTGCACTAAAATAAAGTGGTATGTATAGTACGGTTTACCTTAACTAGTTTTATGTTTGAGTTTACCTCAAATAGTTGCTCGCAGTTTTGTTTTGCACAAAACTTACACACCAGATCTATCCAAAGTGAATGTCAATGAAATGCAGTAGATGTCATTAAATCTAAATCATGAAACAAAAAAAAAAAGGTTGATTTGTAAATAAATAAAGATCCTCCTCATTTAGTGTCTTTAAAAATAAATGTGTTGGAGTTCTTCAGTCAATTCTTCTTCTTTTTTGTCTGCTTCATTTTTCAGAGGTCGTCATAGTGAACTAAGTTGCGCAAAGACATGGCAAATGTTTTTACTCCGGCTGCCCTTCCTTACACAACCACAGACCACTGAGCTGCCACAGCCCTCTGAGTGAAGCAGCAAGCTGCTTATAGGGCATCCATGGTAGAAGATGGTTGCTCAATGGCCCAGAGTGGGGCAAGTGAGGGTGGAAGCAGGTGTGGGCACGTCACCTATCCCACCCACATTTTGATGTGGTCTATACCGGGAGTTGAACCAGCAATCTTCCGATCACAGGCTCACCTTCTCTAACCTCTGCACTCCCACTCCCCCATGCTTCAGTCAGTTATACTTGCAGTACAGTAGTCCCTCGCTACTTCGCGGTTCGTTTTTCATGGACTTGCTCTAGCTTGGTTTTTCAAAATAAGATTGGGCATGAAACACAAATGGCTGATTGATGGATGAACTGTACGATTGGCATGGAATTTTTATTTCAAATCCATCCATCCATCCATTATCTTTACCCGCTTCTTCCATTTTGGGTCACGGGGGTCGCCGGTGCCCATGTCCAGCAATCACTGTGCATGGGGCAGGAGACACCCTGGATAGGTCACAAGTCCATCACAGGGACACATAGAGACAAACAACCATTCACTTTCTCACTCACACCTAGGGACAATTTAGAGTCATCAATCAGCCTAACATGCATGTTTTTGGACTGTGGGAGGAAAACGGAGTACCCGGAGAAACCCATGCATGCACCGAGAGAACATGCAAACTCCACCCAGAAAGGCCCCTGGACCGGGATTTGAACCAGGGACCTGCTCGCTGAGAGGCAGCAGCTCTACCAGTTGCGTCACCGTGCTGCCTTATTTAAAATCAATTATTTTAAATTATTTAGCACCTGCTGCACTGCTGCACCTGAGTGCAGCCCACATTGCAGGAGAAACTCCCTCTTGCAGCTCCTCCTCCATCCTCCTTCCTCCTCTGTCGAGTTTCGTTCTGCAGCGGAGAAGTGGGTGTGGCTGAGAGCTGAAATCATGACATTCTGTGCTCTTTTAGAGCATTTTTTCCACTTATAGTAGGGTTTCAGGGAACAGATCCCCCTCAGTAAATGAGGAACTACTCTAATAAATTTTCTAATTTCAGTTATAACAGGGATTATTTTTTTGTTCCTCTTTAGTGATCCATTTTCCAATTTAAATGTTGTACTTCCTGTTTCTTGTTTGTTTAATTGTTTCCTTATTTATCTTGACTCATTCCATCTCCTTCCATTTCTCCTTTACTCTCATCTACTCGCTGGCTGTCTCCCACGACATGACACGTCGTTTCCCAACTTCTCTCTCTGACTGAGGCTTTCTGTTCATGATGAAGAGGACGCTGAGCTTTGTGACAGAAATCATCTTTACAGAGTTGTTGCCGGTGGATTTCACTGAAGCAGAGACCCCCAACCGTTTAATCTGTTTCAGCAGCCTCAGCTTTAACTGAGCCCATGGAAACTGAGCATGCCTTTGTGTCTTTTAAGTCTGCATGACTCCTCTGTTTTATAAATCCTTGCAAACATCATGACAAGCTGTTTCCAGCGCTAATACAATACTTTGCACCATGAAGGGGCTGAGAGTTTTAGCATTAGCTTCATGCTAACAGCTTTGGCGGGATTGGGTCACATCAAAGTTCAAGTGTAGTAATTTAAATTATTTAAGAGGAAGGAAGACTGACAGGGTGAAATGAGCAAAAGAGAAGCAGATGAGATAAATGCTATGGCTGCAAAAAGTGCAGAGTTTGGGCAATAACTAAACTACATGACCTACTAAGACGTCTTTACTGAAAGAGTTCTAGGCCAACGTTTACAAACTTCATAAAAAAACAGAAATGCTACTGTTTCAAACAAAGAAATTCTATCGGATGCTATTCTGTTAACTTATTTTCTTCACTCCCGTAGCCCTCTTACTGTTGGTAGCTGTAGAACTAAATTATCTAACCAGTTAAAACACTAAGGGACATGAAAGACAAAGCAATGTGCAGCTAAAATAAACTTTGATATAATCTTGGACGATTTAAGACCTAGCAATCCTTGAGAGAATTTCTGCTGCTTTTCATGCCATTTCTTTAAACTGAGATTATTTTATGTTGAGAAATGATGACAAGAACTCTGTTTTGGTCATCAAGGATCGACTCTGAGCCCTTTCTTGTTTGTTTTGGTGATGGACCGACTAACCAACAGATGAGATCAGGCAGGAATCCCCGTGGACTACAATGTTTGCAGATGACATTGTGATCTATGGTGAGAACAAGGAACAGGTGGAAGATAACTTGGAGAGGTGGAGGTATGCACTTGAAAGAAGAGGAATGAAAGTCAGCCGTAGTAAGACAGAGTACATGTGTGTGAATGAGAGGGAGACCAGTGGAACAGTGAGGCTACAAGGAGCAGAGGTCACAAAGGTGCAGGACTTCAAGTAGGGTCACCTGTTCAGGAAAACAGGGAGTGCAGTAAAGAGGTGAAACAGTTTACAAGACAATGGTGAGCCCAGCTATGTTGTATGGTCTGGAGACAGTGGCATTGACAAAAAGACAGGAGAAAGAACTGGAAGTAGCAGAAATGAAGATGTTGAGGTTCTCCTTATGAGTGGCAAGGTTGGATAAGATTAAGAATGAAATCATCAGAGGTACAGCACAGGTTGAACAACTTGGAGATAAAGTTAGAGAGGCCAGACTGAGATGGTTTGGACATGTCCAGAGGAGGGACGGTTCGTATACTGGTAGGATGTTAGAAATGCAGCTGCCAGGAAAAAGACGAAAATGAAGGACAAAGAGGAGTTACAGTATATGGATGCAGTTAGAGAGGACATGAAGATAGTTGGAGTGAGGACAGAGGATGTAGAGGACAGAGTGAGATGGAGGATGATTTACTTTGATGGCACCTGAACGAACAACCGAAAGAAAAAGAAGAAGACAGTAGTTTGGGTTAAATCCTGTAAATTACGTACATTACATGATCTTGTGCAAACAAACAAACAAATAAATAAATAAAAATAATCACCAACAACAACAACAACTGAATTTCTATCCAGTCAATGTTTCCTTTCCTATCCAGGATCTTTCTCAATTCAAAATAGTTCCAAGCTTTAAAATGGATTGGTTTATATATATCAATATCATTGCATCTGTCATGTTTTGGGTGACTGGGAATCTGAATCATTTCATGTAATGATGTGAAGTCTTGTATAATTTGTTAGAACTTGAACTATGAGTTGAAGAAGACTGGTAGCTACTACCATGCCAAATCTCACCTGCATCATGAAGGATCCCACTCACCCAGCACACACTCTTTTTGCCCCACTCTACTCAGGCAGAAGGTTGTGGAACATTAAGTGTAGAACTACTAGACTGAGGAACAGCTTCTACCCTGAAGCTGTTAAACTCATGAATCCCCAACCAGAAAAGTCACTGTAATGCCACTTTAATTGGAGAGTCGACACTTTATCTGTGCTGCTGATTTCTTACCTTTAAGCTGCTGTATTCATACACATCTACTCAATACAGACTCATGTTCGTGCTGCTGTTTAATACAGTTTTATATTATATTATCATTGTTTAGCATATAGCATCGATCTTTGTATAATGTTTCTTTTTATAGTTTATAGTATTGTTATTTTTGGGTGTAACTGGGATCTTGAGTTCACAATTTTGTTCTACCGCATGTACCACATGTGATGACAGTAAAGTCACCTTGAGCCTTGTAAATAATCCAACATGCACACAGCTGGTGTTGCTGGTTTTGGAGATTGATTTAAGTGATGCAAACAAACATGACAAGCTTGAAGAAAAGCTTAAAACTTTAATAAGGAAAACAAATAAGGCTGTCCTTTCAGCAGCAGTGTAGAGAAACAGATCGAAATCACAAGGAGTCACAAAGGAGGTCAGAATATTACTGAAGCTCGTCAGTGTCAGAATGAAGGTGAAATGAAAGCTTAGGGACTTTATGGACAAGAGTTGATAAGTCTGATGGAAACATCTGGGCAAACTGACAACTGGGAACAGGTAAGACTGGGTGGGGCAGCAGCTGAGGAGCAGAAATGAATGGATAAGAAGTGAACTGACGTGCAAAGAAAATAGAAAAATAATTTAAAAACACACATAAAGTTATCAAAAAATAATCCATAATCAACATATCCTGAGTAGACTGGCTGTCCTATGACAGAAATAATCCAGGATAAGAAATACAGAACCACAGCAGGGACTGATTGTCCTCTCTGGTTAATACTGTAGTTTATTACAATGTTATGTTTTAGCAAATACTGTAGTTGCAACTGTGCTGAGATTTTAATCATTCCATGCTCTAAATTTTACAAAATATAATTTTAGATTTATAGAGACATATTCTATTTTTACTTTTCTTCTAAAAATGATTGATAATTAAAAAAAAGGTGTTTCAGAATGTCAGAAGATGAGCGAACATAGAGGCCAAATGATCAAAGAGACCTTCAGCTCATATCACAGATGAATTTCAGCACATACATAATCATTACTGATATGACACTGAAAAGGTGCAGGGGGGAGGTGTAAAGCCTTTTTAGCTTCACCAGTACGTCATTGGAGTATTTCTGCAAATACTTCTGCACATTATTGACTGATTTATTACAGACTCCCCCATTTCCCCCAACACAAATCTTTACAGACGAGGGTGTGGGGGACCAATATTACTACCAATGATTTACTATCAGAGCTCTCGCTGTCATTGGTTCATCCTGATAAATGGCGTGCATCTCCCTCTGGCTGCAGATGGGTGAGGTAAGTGCAACATCGAACAGTCTTATGGGTCCATGCACTTCTGCCGAGCTCGTTTTGGTTAATTGAAAGGTGTGTGCGTCTGTTTCTAAGTCGGATCAAGCAGTTGTCAGATCTTTGCTTTGCACACCTAACGGTGGCAGAGGGACTGAAGACAATCAATTCTAATCAGGGACAGACCTCGACACAGGCTGCAGGTGCACACATAATCTGTGTGCAGCCTGACTGTGTGTGTAAGTGCGCTTAAAACGAAGCCCTCCATCACATTTTTATTGTGCCGCCATGTTCTCTGTCCTCCTTTGCTTTTTTTCACGCACTTAAGTAACAATAATGAGGTTAGTGAATACTGGTTGGTTACAGGTGCTGTTGTTGTACTCGTTTAAAACATAAATAGTGGTTTAATTTAATTTAGGGAAGGTTTCTGGTTCTGAAAGTGTCACTATCCTATTTTCAACGTTCGATATACAGGTAGTCCTCGGGTTACGACGGTCTCAAGTTACAACGTTTCGTGGTTACGATGCATCTCCCATTTACTATGAAAAGCCTTATTTCGAGTTACGCAGTTTTACGTCATAAACGTTGTGATGCAGCGGCGCAGCGGCGAAAGAATACTGTATTGAACTGTGAACGCGGTTTTATGTCGTAAACGGAATGCGGAATATGGCGGATGGACCGGTTTTACGTCGTAAACGTAGCGGCGGAGGAATACTGCACTGTACTGTGAATGCGGTTTTATGTTGTAAACGGAATGCGGAATATGGCGGATGGACCAGTTTTATGTCGTAAACGTAACGGCGGAGGAATACTGCACTGTACTGTGAATGCGGTTTTACGTTGTAAACGGAATGCGGAATATGGCGGATGGACCAGTTTTACGTCGTAAACGTAGCGGCGGAGGAATACTGCACTGTACTGTGAACGCGGTTTTACGTTGTAAACGGAATGCGGAATATGGCGGATGGACCGGTTTTACGTCGTAAACGTAGCGGCGGAGGAATACTGCACTGTACTGTGAACGCGGTTTTACGTTGTAAACGGAATGCGGAATATGGCGGATGGACCGGTTTTACGTCGTAAACGTAGCGGCGGAGGAATACTGCATTGTACTGTGAACGCGGTTTTATGTCGTAAACGGAGAACGGAATACGGCGGATGGACCGAGGAGAACGGCGTCAACAGCATCTTAGTAGGCCATTAACTTTTTTTTCCCTTCATTATGGCTCCCAAACGTATGTGTTTTTTGATAATTATGTAGGGTACTGTGTTAGGATAGGCTAAGTGCTTGGTAATGCAGTACTGTACATGTATATGGTGCAGTATGTACGATCTGAAGATCTGAAGATCTGAAGCTCTCGGCCCTGACCTCTCTGGATGGTTTTCAGAATCTGTTGGAATCCTGGCAAAAAACAATGCAGATATGTTCCTGTCTTTGATTTTTTTGTACATCTACCTTATAATGTTTTTGCTACTTTTTCTTTTCTTTTGTTTATTGTTTAATGTATTTGTATCATTGATGTTCATCATTCTTTAGTTTGTAGCAGGTCGCTTTCGTAAATGAGCCCTCGAGGCTCAGTAAGATTTACCTGACTAAATAAAGGTTGAATGAATGAATATTCCGACTTACGTCGAAAATCGGTTTACAACGCTGCGTAGGAACGCATGGTGTAACCTATGGTGTAAGTCGAGGACTACCTGTAGTGTATTTTGTTTTGTCTCATTGAATTAAATACAGCTTGCATGAAAGCAGTAAGATTTTGCCAAAACATACAAAAAGCTGAGGAGGGAACAGAGGTTAAAGTGAAAGGAAACAGGAGGAGAAGTAACAACAGACTCAGTCCTCTTTGTCCCCTCTGAGAGGCAAAAAGCATTGAGCTGAACATCTGTCAGCATCCCTTATCTCCTCACCCCCCGTCTCTTTTCGCCTTCTCTCAGAAACCTCTTCCCCACTGCTTTCATGCCCTGACAGGGAGCTGCCATCCAAAGTTTGAAAACTCGGGGAGGAAGGGCTGGGAGGTGACGTGCGT
The DNA here is from genome assembly GCA_038048925.1 of Garcialebias charrua. Taxonomy (NCBI): domain Eukaryota; kingdom Metazoa; phylum Chordata; class Actinopteri; order Cyprinodontiformes; family Rivulidae; genus Garcialebias; species Garcialebias charrua. Next base: position 52,088 of record JBBPBX010002560.1, read on the forward strand.
GCAGGAGAGCGAGCGTTTTGTGTGTTGTTTTGTGCCTTTGTGAGCGAGTGCACGACACAAAGACGGAACAGACGAAGCCTTGATATCAACCCCGAGGTGGCGAGTTTGAGAAATGAAAACCGCCTTGACAGAGCCTGCAGTGCGAGTGTGTGTCTGCATGTGTGTGCACGTGAGATCCTAAAATGGATCTCTCCTGCTCTGTCGCTCATGCATTCTGTGCGTCTGTGTTTGAATGTGAATCTACTTTACTTGTTTTATGTTGATTGGAGATCTGATGCGCTCCGTGGGTGACAGGTCAGACAAATGCAAAACAAAGGTACATAGAAGGTTCTTACCATGAAGGCTGAAGGCAAACAACTGAAACATTCAAGGTAATGGAGGGAAACACTTCTTGGGTTTTCTTTTCGCATGCCCTGATAGATTCCCCATCCATCAGGATCGTCTCATACAGTGCGTGATCATTTGGGAAGGTTTAGGAAGCTGGGCTGTTGTTGGCATCTGTTTCTTTCCAACTTTTTCTTTTAATCGTTTTATCATTTCATTTTTGGGGGGTTCATTAATAATCTGCACAAAGCTCTGATAAAGGCCAACTGCAGCTATCTCCACTGGGAAGGATTAGCTTTGTTTTTGTCACTCCATCAAACCTGCTTTGGACCTCTGCGGAAGACCAGATCAGAGATATGAATCCAGTGGAACGTCCAAACGCAGCACAGTAAATGCTAACGAAGGTCAAAACTTGTTGTAGGTGCTATACTGCCAGCATAGCAGCAGACCACGGATTTCTAACATAAATAATAATAATAAAAATAATGTATTTTCCTGTCATCTGCGTATGTTTCCCATACAGAGACGAAATTCGTCTCTGCATTTAACCCAACCACCTACCAGGTGGTGCAGTGAGCAGCCAGAAAGCGCCCAGGGAGCTGGAGAAATAGGTGTGCACTCATAGACACCCCAAGGTGGGTAGTGGCCGGGACGCGAACCCGCGTCCTTCGGGTCCCAAGTCAAAAGCCCTGCCACTACACCATCTTGGCTCCTGAGAGACCAGATTTCTTTAACATAGAATGATGACAACAATGGGTAACAATAATAATAATAATAATAATAATAATAATAATAATAATAATAATAATAATAATAATAATAATAATGAATTCAATTTATAATGCACTTTTCATTAATAAAAATCCCAAAGTGCTACAAAGTCAAAGTCAAAGTCAACTTTATTGTCAGAACTGCAATATGTACAGGACATACACAGGACCGAAATTGCGTTTCTCTCAGTCCCTCGGTGCAACAGTAACCACTTAAACATTGAAACACTGAAACATATAATAATAGACATAAGCATAAAATAGTAAAACTGTAACACTGTCCTGAGTTTTTGCATAGTGGTATAAGAGTATGAAAATTTACACCAACTCTAAAACTAAAACTAAAACACTAAACATTTAATGAACATAATACTGTCCTGAGTTTTTGCATACTAGTATAAAAAAGTATAAAAAGTATAACTATAAAATAAACTAAAGGTTCTAGCATTGACATTTGCAAAGTGGCAAAGCAGCATATGAGTTAATGTACACAGTATATGTATGAGGTAGTTGATGTTGTTATAGAGGCAAAAGTGGCATATGCAGTAAGGCACATTGGGCATCCTTAAATGAAGGCTGGTCAGAGAATACTGTATACCATGTATCAGCAGTGGTGTAGATATAAAAGTAGTGTAAATGTAAACAGTAGTAATAAATGTAAGCAGTAGTAATAAAAATAATAATAATAAATAAAAAAGTAATAATAATAATAATAATAATAAGTGCAACAAAATCAAAAATCAAATAAAACAAATGATAAAATCAAGTAAAATCAATAATAATATCAACTAAGATCAAAGATAAAATCATGTGGAGGCAGAATAGGCCCCCTTAAAAAATAAATAAATAAATAAGTAAATAAAACAAGTGATAAAATCAAGTAAATTCAATAATAATATCAACCAAGATCAAAGATAAAATCATGTGGAGGCAGAATAGGCTTGTTTAAAAAGAAATTTCTTAAAGACAACGACAATGGACAGTCGTAAAATAGGCATACACATTTAAATGTCTCTTTTTTTATACAAAACAAAATAGAAACCAATTGGACAATTAAGAGGAATAGTAGCAAGAAAAACAAAAAACAGCTAGATTATAAGGCGATTTAGAAAACCAAAAGCAGGAACATGTCTGCATTGGTTTTTGTCAGGAACTTAACAGATGTTTATAGTCACTTAGAGAGGTCAAGGTTGAGATCTTCATATCTTTAAATATACTCTAAAAGGGAGCCTAAAATTTTTCTGTTAGTTATTAGAATTATCAAAACCTGCACTTCAAAGAAAATGGATCATTGGATGAAAAAAAAAAAAAGTCAAAACAGAACCCTACAAATGTTTAAAATCAGTCGTGGATGGGTAACGTCGTGAAAGCTGCTTGTGTTTGCAGAACAAACAGGAAAGCTGAGGGAAACCAAGGAGCAAGGAAGAGGAGGAGAAGTTGGACTGAGCTTTAAACATGGGGCTGAGGTGACAAGACAGAAGAGACAGAAACAGAGAATAACTGCACGCTAAGACGACTGCGAGCGAGCGCCACAGAGAGAAGGTATGGACGAGATACGGCAGAGCTGAAGGGGTCAGAGGCAAAACACAAAAAATCAGTGGAATGTTTCAGGACAGCTGAAGCGTAGAGCAAAAAAAACAACGAGGAAGTAGAAACGATGGAAAAACGTTGACGCTTCTTGCTCGCATCAAATCTCACTACTTTAAAGGGAATGTGTAATATGCCCCCCTCCACCGACGCCAACACCAAAGCCTTCCTTGTCCACATCCTCTTAATTCTCTTTCTTTCGTTTTATTTATTTTCTCACCTCTTCTCAAACCTTACTGCTTAAATGAAGCCATGCAGCTTCTTAATTACCTCCTTTGCATAAGCAGACACGCTGGGCGAGACAGAAGGATGCACTCCGTGGAGAAAAGGGAAAGAAAGACTGTGGGGAGAGCTTGTGGAGAATACGGCAGAAAGATACAGACTGGACAAAAATACAAAGCTTCTTTTCCACTCTGATGATATTCATTCTCGTTTCCCTCCATTTTCCCCTATTCAGACCTGTGGTCTTCTCTCCCCGTCTTCTTCCTCTCCTTTATTTGCTCACTTTGCTTCCTGTCCTGTAGGTAGCCTAATGCCAGCAGCCATTATTCTCCACCTCCCCCACGCCATGTCCCTCACTCTCCTCCTCCACTTCCAGTGCTGTCTCCAGCATCATCTCCTTCACTTGCCTCCACTCACTGCACTACACTCTCATCCTCATACCCACTCGCTCTCTTTCTCTCTGCCTCCCTTCTTTTTCCCTCGCAGAGTGCTGTGTCAGGTCTTTTCACCCTCAGCCGTGTGAAATGAGATTTGAATATGGCTCTCGGAGCATTTGTGGCTCGCCTCAACCCCCACATACACAAACTATACAAACAGGCACACACACATGCAAGGGGCGAACACGCCTCTCATAAAGTAAAAAGGCCTGTGATGCTGCATGAGTGAATGTCAAGCTAAAAAAAAAGATGAGCATGGGAAGCTTGAGGAGACAGGAAGGTGAGAGGACACAAAAAGGTGATCGGAAACGTCTAGTGTAGAATCATGAATGCAAAGAGGAGATCAGTGGGGCAGGAAAAGTGGGAAAGGACAAAATTACGACAAATATCGGAGCAAGTGGAGTAAAAAGGGTTGAGTGAACAGAAGCCTCAGTCATATACAGATTGTGCAGGCTGTTATATTCCTGTTTTTGATGCAAATTGGATTTTAAAAAAATTCTAAGCACAATATTATGTATTAAAGCTTGCATTCAAAACTACGGTGGCCCTGAAGTGCAAACCACAAATACAAATTTAAATTTAAAAACTAAAAAAAAATCAGGTATTTTTTGCAAATGAGTCCTTGAGGCTCAATGGGATTAACCTGTATAAATAAAGGTTGAATGTAAAAATAAATTAATAAAACAATTAGGTGTAGTAGTTGTTGTGGTTTGCACTTCAGGGTCACCGTACAAAACCCATGAGTCATAAATCCACATGTTGACAGGAGCAAGAACTGAGGTGAGAAGTCAAATCATTGAAGTACAGTCGCTAAAAAAAATGCAAGTTCTTTCATTCATGACTGTTCAAAATATATATATATATATATATATATATATATTTAATAATAATAATAATAATATATATATATTCAGAGATTTTGCATAAGCTTGAATGTTATACAGTACTCATCTTTTATGTAGCCAATAGCTGTGGTGATTCAATAACACGACAAGCTGCTAAACACAAGCATTTGATGATTTAATTATCACTTTTAAACAAACAACAGCTGACTGAATAAAGGTCTTGTCAAACTGCTAAAAGTTGTCATACTAAAATACTCACCCACAGTAGTAGGATATTGATTGAAGTTGTGGGATTTACAAACATA
>JBBPBX010002561.1:0-14932 GCA_038048925.1 Garcialebias charrua
GTCATTTGCACCGCATGTAGTACATGTGTTGAAAACGAGATTATGTACACGGGGTCCCAGTTACATCCAACAACAAATGCAAGAGAAAAACAATAATAACATCTAGGATTAACTAAGAGAGACATCCACTAGTAATAGGTAGTCCCCGATTTACGAGCGCTCTGATCTGCGAGGTTCCAGACTTACGAGCTGCACATTTTTGGAAAAAACGAAAAAAATACTGAGTTTTCATGTGTTTTTTCACTTCAGTTAGCAAGTTAAGCATATAAACACACGTTTCCGATCATTTTTATGCACTCAAAAGTAGTTTTTAGATGAAAATAGAGTGTTTTTAGGTGCGCTAGCGAAAACCGTTCCAATTTACGAGCGGATTTCCGGATTTACGAGCGAAATGGCGGCCGTTCCAAATTACGAGATTTCCGGTTTACGAGCGCCTCGTTGTAACGGATCTCGCTCGTAAATCGGGGACTACCTGTATACACTAAGCCCTAATGTAGTAGAAAAACATCATTATAAACAGCAGCACGAACATGAGCAGATGGTCACAGATGAACACAGATAGTCACAGATGAACGCAGCAACAAGAAACAGATCAGTATCAGCATGATGTGACATTTTGCAGTGTTTATTCTTATTATTTATTTATTCATGAGTCTGACAGCCTCAGGGTAGAAGCTGTTCCTCAGTCTAGTGGTTCTACATTTGATGCTCCTCAACCTCCGTCCCGAGGGGAGTGGTGCAAAGAGTGAGTGTGCTGGGTGAGTGAGGTCTTTCATGATGCAGGTGGCTCTTTTTCTGCATCTGGAGGTGTAAATGTCTGTGATGGTGGGGAGACTGACTCCCACAGACTTCTGTGCAGCCTTCACCACTCTCTGTAGAGCTTTCCTCTCTGCAACTGTGCAGCCTCCATGCCACACGTTGATGCTGGAGCACAGGACGCTCTCCACTGCACACCTGTAGAACGAGGTGAGGACTGAGCTTCTCAGACCGGCTCGTCTCAGCCGTCTGAGGAAGTAGAGTCTCTGATGACCTTTCTTGATCAGGCTGGTGGTGTTATTGCTCCAGCTGAGGTTATCATTCAAGTGTACACCCAGGTACTTGTAACTGGAGACCACCTCCACCGCAGATCCACCTATATACAGTGGGGTGTGGGTGTGTTTGTTCCTTCTGAAGTCCACAATCATCTCCTTCGTCTTCTTCACATTCATGTGAAGGTTGTTCTCTTTGCACCAGCTCTCCAGATGTTCCACCTCCTGTCTGTAGCTGGATTCATCATTATCTGTGATGCATCCCACCACAGCTGTATCATCTGCAAACTTAACAATATGACAGCCTGGATGTGTGGCTGTACAATCATATGTGAGCAGAGTGAACAGAAGAGGGCTCAGCACACATCCTTGAGGAGAGCCAGTGCTGAGGGTGATGGTGGAGGAGGAGAAGTTGTGGATCTTCACGGACTGTGGTCTGTTTGTTAAGAAGTCTAGTACCCAGTTACAAATAGAGGGGCTTAGTCCAAGTGTGGATAGTTTGTCTATCAGAGTTTGGGGGATCATGGTGTTGAAGGCAGATGTGAAGTCCACAAAGAGCAGACGCACGTATGAGTCCTTCTGATCCAGGTGGGTGAGAGCAGTGTGGACCACAGAGGAGATGGCGTCCTCTGTTGATCGGTTCTCACGGTATGCATATTGATGAGGGTCCTCGCTGATGTTGACGGTTGTCTTGATGTGGGACATGACCAGTTTCTCAAAACATTTAGCGACTATCGGGGTGAGAGCCACCGGTCTATAGTCATTCAGACCAGTCACTGTGGAGCTTTTTGGGACTGGGATGATGGTGGCAGTCTTCAGGCAGGTGGGAACTGACTCCAGTGAAAGTGAGGTGGTGAAGATGTCAGCCAGCACCTCACAGAGCTGGTCCGCACATTCCTTCAGAACTTTCCCTGGGATGTTGTCTGGACCCGTAGCTTTATGAGGGTTGATCCTTCTGAGACTACCTCTCACTTCTGCTGCGGTCACTTTGAGGTGCTCCTCGTCTGGTGATGAGTTGAGTCTGGTGCTAGTTGGTCTGTTTGGATCATCAAAACGTGCATAAAACTTATTGAGGGCATCAGGCAGGGATGGGTCCCTGGGGCATTGTTTGCTTTTGCCCTTGTAGTCTGTTAAGCGGCTCTGTTAAGCGGCTGCAGCGGCTCTGTCAAGCTTTGACCATAACTGAATTTTATTGGTTATAACAAACAGTAAAAAAGACTAGTTCAAACCGTTTTCCTGTCATTTATTTTGCAAATATGTGAATACTGGAGCAAGAACAAGAAGAAACATACTTTAAAGGTATTGTGACATGATTTTGTAAATTTGAATATTTGTCAGAACATATATATCTTATATCATTGAGCTCTGGTCGTTTTTGCATAATAAATTATAAATATGTAAAATTTTTATTCTAAATTATGGTAATGTTTTTCTCTGGTACTTGCTGGGATACACCCCTAAAATTCCGCGCATTTCCGCAATACGTCATCACCAGTCGTCGTCGCCAGTCATCAACGTCACAACGGGCAGAAGGCAGAGCCTTGCCCGTTTGTTTTGTGTGTTAACTGCTTGCCATAGAATTCATTTCCTGAAAGATCGGCTCTTTTTTTTGTGTAACTTGAAAAATGCCGTCACGTTGTAGCGCATTTGTGTGTTCTAATATCAGCAGTGAACAAGTGATTCTTCACAAATTTCCAAAAGATGAGAAACTTCGACAAGAATCAGAATGGACCAGACAAGGACCGGTGGGTTCCTACTCGTATGTCTGCAGCGACCATTTTACTGCCGATTGTTATCTGGAAAGACCTGGTTTACAAGAATCTTTAGGATTACCAGTAAGATTCAGAAGACTTTTAAAACCGGATGCTATTCCTACTATTTTTAAAAGAAAATCGACAGAAGAAAGTCCCACAGGAGCTACCATGCAAACAACGCAGGGACCATCGGAAGACTGTCCAGATGAGTAAGTCTTTGTGTAAAGATAATCGGAGGTGTGTAGTGTTTTAGATTCTAAACTATATATTTTACGTGAGTTCATGTTGTTTTACTTTATACACTGTGAGTGTATGAAGCCAATTATCACGGCAGATTATTTATGTTCGCTGCTAACAAGCTAGCCGAATCAGTAGCACACACACTTTTCTAATAATGTATTTTTAAATTATGTCTGCATCTGTAGTTTCTTTTTATTCGGGGAGGGATATTAATGAGAGTTTTGGATGATTTACTGTCTTAAAATGATATATCGCTGACGCAACCGGTAATAAAAAGCCGAGGTAGCAGCTAACACACTAGCCGAGATACAGTACAGGCCACGTTGCTATTTATGCATTTTTAAATTATGTCAGCGCAATCGGGTAACATCTGTTGTTTTCTTTTTATTCGGGGAGGGATATTAATGAGAGTTTTGGATGATTTACTGTCTTAAAATGATATATCGCTGACGCAACCGGTAATAAAAAGCCGAGGTAGCAGCTAACACACTAGCCGAGATACAGTACAGGCCACGTTGCTATTTATGCATTTTTAAATTATGTCAGCGCAATCAGGTAACATCTGTTGTTTTCTTTTTATTCGGGGAGTGTTTATTAATGAGAGTTTTGGATGATTTACTGTCTTAAAATGATATATCGCTGACGCAACCGGTAATAAAAAGCCGAGGTAGCAGCTAACACACTAGCCGAGATACAGTACAGGCCACGTTGCTATTTATGCATTTTTAAATTATGTCAGCGCAATCGGGTAACATCTGTTGTTTTCTTTGTATTCGGGGAGTGTTTATTAATGAGAGTTTTGGATGATTTACTGTCTTAAAATGATATATCGCTGACGCAACCGGTAATAAAAAGCCGAGGTAGCAGCTAACACACTAGCCGAGATACAGTACAGGCCACGTTGCTATTTATGCATTTTTAAATTATGTCAGCGCAATCGGGTAACATCTGTTGTTTTCTTTGTATTCGGGGAGTGTTTATTAATGAGAGTTTTGGAAGATTTACTGTCTTAAAATGATATATCTCAGACGTGACCGGTGTCAGGGACTCTGTTTGCCAAGATGGCTGCTAAGAAACATTAGCCGAGAGCCCGGAGCAAACACGTTGCTAATAATGTATTTTTAAATTATGTCTGCGCGATCAGGTAACATCTGTAGTTTCTTTTTATTCAGGGAGGGTTCATTAATGAGAGTTTTGGATGATTTACTGTCTTAAAATGATATATCTCAGACGCAATCGGACATGCTCCCCATTATTATTTAAATGCACGTTGGAGCGTGCCTTCCCGTAGTCACGTAGGCACGTCACAATGAAGTTTTTGCGGAAATGCGCAGATTTTTAGGGGCGTATCCCAGAGAAAAAAACTACCATAACTTGGAATAAAAATTTAATATATTTATAATTTATTTTGCAAAAACGAACAGAGCTCAATGATATAAGATATATATGTTCTGACAAATATTCAAATTTATAAAATCATGTCACAATACCTTTAACTTGATGCTTTATTTCTTAATTTGAAGAATTATCTGTTTAGTTTATAGATTTTTTAAATTTAAAAAAGATAGTAAAAACTGATTCCCCCCCTTCTTTACAAGAATCTGGTCTTTTACTTTAATAAATGTTAAAAATCATTAGATATTTTTTGCTTTATAATGTCACCCCTATTGGCCACAAAAGCCCCCTCCAACAAACCTAAAGTGGCTCACGGACCACCAGTTGATAATCACAGTTGTAGCAGGTTGTTGCGGTTCTGGACACATTTAATGTCGTGAACAAAAAATAAAAAAAATAGCTCTTTTGATCGTAAAGGTTGCAGACCCTTAAGTCCAAAACACATCCAGATTCAAATCTACTTCTAATCAATTCAGTTCAGTTATAATATAATATGTTGGCAAACTGTGTGTTATGAAACGCCATTTATTAAAAGTAGGGGTGCACCGATAAATCTGCCCCGATTTCCTTAATTTTGGGAGATTGGCCGATACTTACCGTACATGAGAAACCGATTTTACCGATTTTATTTTTGTTTTTTTTGTATTTCTAACAACAAATGTCTAAACTTCATTTATATTTCAGAGCGCTACCTCATGACCAGTTAAAACAAGTTTGTATTGTTTCTAGGATATTGTTCAAGGTACGTTTTTCCATAAAATAAGATTGGAAAATTGAAGGTGCATTGTGACCTTATAACGTGGCTTATAAAACAAAATTAGTGTCGGCAGGTCAGGTGCACTGCCATCGGTGCACCCCTAATTAAAAGTTATCTATTGAACGGAAGAGAGCAGATTGCATTTAGTCTTCACATTGTCACAATCCCCATCTTGAGCAACATGTTGGCAACAATAGAATGGACCAACCCACTTTTAACAGGAAGAAACCTCCTGCAGAACCTGAACCAGGACAACTTGACCTGCAGAGGTTTGAGAGGACAGAAAAGAAACGCATATGGCCTGGTCCAGGTGTACTTTCGTTTCTATGGTTGTCAAAGCAAAGGAAATAAGATAAAGGCAGTAATAATAGCCAATTTACAAAATGGAGAGTAGAGAAAGGTGAGATATGTTCAGTTTGTCTTCCAGCAGTCTAAGCTTATAGCACCATAAATGAGGGATATCTCAAGAAGCCCAAGCCAATCTTAACTATAGGAGTTGTCAAAAAGTTAAGATTCAAGCCTAGTTTTAGAAGAAGACAGGTTGTCACTCACAGGCAGAAATTGAAAGATGCTTCAGCAAGAGCACAGCCTGATAATTGAAAGTTCTGCCTCCCATTATAATAATAATAATAATACATTTTATTTGTAGGCACCTTTCTTGGCACTCAAGGTCACATTGTCAATCATAAAAACAGACACAATATTATATACACAGTAAAAACAAGTAAAATGAATTAAAATAAGACAATGCAATTGCTATCATAGTGCATAGGCTACTTTAAACAGGTGAGTTTTGAGTTTGACTTTAAAATGTGGCAAAGAATTTGTGTCGCGAATATCAGGTGGGAGTGAATTCCATTCTAACTATAGAAACTCTAGGAACCACAAGGACACCTGCAGTCTGATAACAAAATGCAGAAACAATAAGAACTTAACTACTGTACTTTGTAATAATAAACAACGTGTTTAAAAAAAATCATAATTTTAAATTTTCAGCCCCTGTTTTCAGAGGAATACAGATTTATTGTTCCTGTCTCCGATGTACTGAGACCTCTGAGTAGTTTTTATTTGTTGGTTCTGTCCAGCTCTCTGCAGTAACTGACCCTCTCTGTCAGCTCCTGCGTCTCAGACTTCTTTCAGACACTTCGTGTAATCCAGTGATAATGGTGGCTCAAGAGATCAGCTCATAGGTTGAGTCACTGGAGTTGATCCAGATTGTGTTGCACTGACCTGCGTCCTGCTTTTCCCGTTGTGGATTTCCACTGTGAGGCTGTTTGGGACAGCTGCCCTTTTAGGAATTTATTGTGAACATAAGTACAGTTTAAATAATGTGTGAGGAAGAATCAGGATTCCACCTTCTGTGAAGAAAAATGGTTAGACTCACCTCAAAGCTGAGGGTAGGGGCCTCTTCATATGTTGGTCAGAGATAACTCAGCATCAGTAAATTGATACTTTGCCAAGTTTGATAAAAAAAATAATTCAAAGAAAATCAAGGGAATAAAATATTGGTTTGACCTGACTGAAATGTGTTTGATCCAGTAAAAATACAATACTCAGATAAATTAGCAATATTTGCTAACGTATTGTCATAAGTATCGATATTAAACGAAGTGTTGTGTGTACTCATACATTTTGTCTAGAATCTGTATTGGATGTTATTTAATATTCTAAAGGGGGGAAACTTTATTAAAATTTTCATTCAGATTTAACTAAATGATGCATCCACTTTAATTATTGAAATGTATCAATATCGGGATCGATATCAATATTTGCGATACTGGCCCTTATTTACTTGGTATTGAATCAATACTAAATCTTTCACCCACACCATTACTATTTTCATCGTTTTAAATCTTTCGTGTTCCTAAAATTTTGTTGTTTTAAAATGTGCTTTTAAATGTATTTGAACTTTGCTCCAAAAGAGTTCTGCTAAATTTCTCCACATCCATGATTGGGTACTAGAGGCAAGAGGTCCAGGAGGAACGTGTTTGCTCCCAAGGACATCCTGGAGGATTCTGAGTTGTTCCCAGTCCTGGGAGGTTACATAGTTCAAGCATTGAGTTCTGGGTCTGTCCCTGATTCTCCTATTAGAGATACTGTACATGGAGGATGCAGAAACCTAAACCACCCCAGCTGTTTCCTTTTGATGCAGAGAAACAGCAGCTTTACTCCAGTCATGGGACTGAACCCAAATAACTTATGGATAATATTCATTCTTCTAACTGGTCCTTGTTTTTTCCATAAGTGTTTTAACGGAGATCACTAAGTAAGTCATGAAGTTCGCCTTTCTGTATAACATCACCACAACGGAGCCTTTCCTTTCTGACGTGGCATCAATCTATTTTGGGCTTCAACCTGTTATCTGTCAACAAGATTCCCAGATATTTTCACTTGTTATCAGGTGTTATCAAGTTTTCAGGTGGGTTGATTGAAAACAGGAAATCCATCCTGTGTGCGCTGTCCTCCGGGCCGCTCTTCTGCGCCGTTAGCTTAGCACAATGTTGTTATCTTTACTCATGGGCTCCTCTGTGGTAAAACTGCTGCTTCTCTGTGGTAAAACTGCTGCTTCTCACCGATGTAGACGGGCCTGAGATGGGCTTCTTACGGAGGCCGAGGGGTGCAAATGTGCCGCAAGAAGAGACTCTCTGCAAACGGACGGCTGCAAATTTTAAAAAAGAGCTGCAAACAGAAAAAGCTACAACGGAAGTGCTCCAGACCACTAGGGGCAGTCGAACAAAGAACAAATCATAAAGCATATTACGTATAGTTTTCGGAATGGCACTAGTTATTTGTGTATTTAAACTTATTTATTTTAAGAATATTTTACACGTATTCGAAACTTAATACTGTGCGGAAGAGGAGCAATACAAGAATGCCAGGTTGGGTTGTATTTGTTTTAATACTGTGCGGAAGAGGAACTGTACAAGGATGCCAGGTTGGGTCAGTGGTCTAAGTCTTAAACTCTAAGAGATCTCTTTGGATGCGGGAGACCTGAGATCCCGTACGTCACGTTTCAGTAAGAAGTCCACGCAAGTCTTTGTACATGAGGCCCCTGTCGTCTGTTTACGACTTTCTGTTTGTTATACGAATCCACTCTCCAGTCCAGTTGGTGGCGGTAATGCGCTTCACATTAGTTCGCCAACCGCCATAAAAGTCCATGAAGAAGAAGATTTTTGATTTTTCACAAAACTTTATTTACACAATAATAAATTTAACACAACAGTGTTTAAAAAATGATCAGGACATCAGCAAGCTTAAAATAAAACATTTACATGAGGATCAGAAATTGTGCATAAAACCTTCTTAAATCCCCAGTTTCACAAAACTCTCCAAATGTCCAGTGTCTCTGTGGAAGCAAAACTCCAACGCCAGTCTGGCCTTGATGTTGCACTTCCACAGAGCCACGGCATCAAGTTGAGGTCCAGCCTGCAGTCTGTCCCTGCGAGACAAATAAACAGCCATTTTTGCTTCGGCTACCAGAAAGTTTAAAGTTTGGGATTTAAACTTTGTGGCTTTGCTGTAGCGTACTCCATTAATGAAAACCGCTTTGGTGAAGACTGTGTCAAAGAGGCTAAAGATCCTCGTCATTAGATTAAAGGTATTGTGACATGATGTTGGAAATTTGCATATTTGTCAAAACATATATATCTTATATCATTTAGCTCTGTTCGTTTTTGCAAAATAAATTATAAATATATTAAAATTTCATTCCAAGTTATGGTAGTTTTTTCTCTGGGACACGCCCCTAAAAATCTGCGCACTTCCGCAAAACGTCATCGTGGCGTACCCGTGAGGAGCCGCTGCTCCAACGTGCATGTAAATATATGTAAATATCAATGGCGGAGCATGTCGAGTGCAGCATTTCTAGTGTTGATCGAAGCCATTTGTCTTCAGTTTTGGAAGTTCTGTTAGTTCTGGTGATGAACAAGAGCCAGCAGGTTTTAATTTAGGTATTCAACCGTATTTATATGAACCTTACCGTTCAGGAAGTTAGTCTGAACAGAGACTGCAGAGGAGGACAGACAGCTGCTGCAGAGGAGGGAGGATTTTAGGTTAGATTTATAATTTTAAGACAGTCAATCGTCCAAAACTCTCATTACTAAACCCTCACGGAATTAATAAACTTACTGATGTTACGTTATTGCGCAGACATCATTTAAAAATACAAACAAGGGGGGCGTAGCCAGAATTTTATGAGGGGTGGTTCCTTTAAATATATAGTAGACCTGCAAAAGGCCACATGCCTTGGTGGCACAATGGAAAGCGCGTCTGCTCTCCACCCCAACGACCCGGGTTCGAACCTGACCTGGTTTAACTTATTTTACTTTTTTTTATTTAATTGGATAAATAAAATAAAAAGGAGTTTGTGTTAACCACAGGCATATTAAGTCTATGGTGTTAACCGGTTCGACATTAGCGGCGTCTCCATACCTTCTCTTTCCACCTCTCTTAACACAGAACTTGTGTTGTGCGGGAGTTGTAGGTGGGACCACAGAAGAAGAAAATAATATTATTATATCTGCCAGATATAATAAGATTATTTTCTTCTTCTGCTTCCTTTCATTTCATGTATTGTTTTATTTCTTGTTGTTTTGTAAATAGTTTTCTTGTGTTTTTTTAATCTGGAATGAATAAATAATCTTTAAAAAAACAAAACATTATACCATGTGGGAATCAAACCCACTAGGTCTAGATAAGGTTTGGAGCAGCTACCGGCGCAATGCGTTTCCAGTGAGCTACCAGGACGTGTCTATCTTTTAAGGTCCACATTTATTTTAAACGAACCGCCCCTCATAAAATTCTGGCTACGCCCCTGGAGTGTGAGAGTTCTGTGTTGGCACAATCCGTAAAGAAGGGTTGAAACATACCAGAATTATCTTTACCAACCACCAAGTGACACGTTCGCTCACTCAGCTTTTACTCGTTTGATAAAGTCCAGTTAGCCAGCAGCAGGAAAAGATCGTACATTTCAACAGTATTTTTTTCCTCTCCATTCATTCTGTTTATTTTTGCTTCTCTAAATCGAACAAGTAGATGTTTTGTTTTTCCACAGTTGCAAAATGAGAGATCTGCAGCCTTCCCAGTTCTCATCGCTGCACTGTTCATGCCTGCAGTTACTGGGACAGCAGTGCAGGCTGACTGCGCACACGTCTTGGTTTAGCAGTGGATTAGAAGCGACACTCACTGCAGGCTGGCTGTGTTTGAGCCTTGTTTAGTCTGACTGGGTTTTAGCTGGGAACTCAAACCATCATTAAGCAAAATGACTCAACGCTGGGGCAGATCTCTAAACACACAAAGTGAGAACTGGCTGCAGAGGGGAAAAGAAGACGAGTAGGAGGATTTCATAGGAAAAGAAGAAACATGAAAACTGAAAAGATTTCCTGCAACAGCCCCGAGTGACCTCATTCACTGCAGAGGGGTGGATGGATCCTCCAGACCAGTGCGTGCTCTGGTCAAACCTTTTTTCAAAATAAACAGACAGATAAATCTTACATAAACACAGCAACAGACTGGTAAATAACCCAAGGCAGAAACGGGACGGCAGGTCCTTTGGACACAGACACTACATGGTCAAGTTTTCCTGCTTTGTGTGAGGTCTTTTGCAAAGACACCCACTTGCACATAAAAAGTATTGTCATGAAACAAAAGCAAAACATTTGAGATTAGCCAATAAAAGTCAAGGTAATGGAAAAAAGGATCAGTGTGATGGCTTCTTTGAATCTGTGGGAGGCTCTGGATCCCTTTTTGAAAGCTTTAAGCCCGTCTTTTACTTTTGTAATGCCGTATCCTCACGCTGTTCCTCTGATGTAACAGAGCAATAGCTCACGTGGGCAGATGAAATAAAACCTGTCGATTTATTTAAAATAGATGAATGAAGAAGATGGAGCCTACAAATTACAGCAGAGTGAGAACAATGATTAAATGGTTTTTGGACAAGGCAAGGCATGAATCTTTGCTGCAAAGAAGAGGTGGATTTTCCTTTTAGAGTTTTTGTTTAATGGACTAGAAAACTGAATACAGAATACAAACGGCTGGTTCTATTTTAGAGGTATAAGCTTCTTATACAAGGACTCTGCAATGTTAAATTAACTACAACAATTCTGTGTTACTTTTGGTTTTACATGCAAAAAGACATTGTCATGTTTTGGCAAGTTTTGTCTGTGGTGAAAAGATTAACCAGAAGTTGCGCAAGCGACTCTTGGGGTTTATGAAGTAAAGTTTCCAGCTGTGCGTTTATTTAAACATTAATACGTAAATAATACCTTTTGCATCGTGTGGATATTATGAATAGGAGGGCATTTCTTACTTATCAAGCAACTTTTAAAATAAGGATCTGCTGTGTTTGCTCCAGCTTGTGAGCCTGTGAATAATGCATCCACTTGAGAGGAAAATAATCAAGTTTATGAGCTACCAGCTGCCAGTCAAGATGAAAATTACCAGATTTATTTTGCAGACTGATCAATCCTAATGCTAATAACGCTCATCAACAATAAGAAATGCATAAGTGCAAACAAAATGTCAACAGTATCAACAAACCGATAAAGTCTCCCTGTCCAGTCCTTTTTATCAGTTACTCATAATCGTTTGTGGATAATATTGATAATGTTTCATGTTTCTTCTCTTAGTCGCCTATCAAATTGTCCCATCATCTTTGTGGCACTTTTCATTCTCCTAATTAGAAACTGACTAGAAGATTAAGAATAAAAAACAAAGGATGCAGCAGCATAATTAAACAGCTTAAAATAAGAATTTAGTTACGGTGCAACAGCTGTATGCTGCTTTGTGGGATTATAAAAAAGTTAGATTATTATTACTGTATTATTGTTAGTTTTTTTTAATGAATGTTAAATTGAAAGAATGTTTGGGATGGTGGGTGCATGCATTTTGAAGTCATAATAATGACTTGTAATAATTACAATAACTGAAAACCACACTGCTCATCATTTATCATTTTGAGTATTTCCTGTAAAGAACCAGCAAACAGGAATGTAAACAAAGCAGGAAATGCTGGATTTAAAGTCACGTTTGCAGCTGTTTGATGTGGGCTTGTTAGGACTAGTTCAGGAACTACGTTTGTCTGTTTCCCTTTTACTGGGAAAAGATCCAGACCTTGTGACTTGCAGTTATGACTTACGGTACTTGGATAACTTACAAGATTTACATACAAAAAAAAAGTTAAAGGGAGACATGAAATTTATTAATAAATATTTAGTAGAAACTTGCATCATTGAAAACTTTGTTTCCTACGGTGGCCGAGGGGTGCAAACGCGCTGCAAGAAGAGAAAAACGCTGCATAAAATTAAACGCTCTGCTAAAACAAAACGCTCTGGAAATGGACAGCTGCAAATTTTAAAAAAGAGCTGCAAAAAGAAATCAGCGAATGCTCTGCAATGGATGAACGCTCTGCAAAAGAAAAACGCTCTGCAAATTCAGAAACGCTGCAAATAGAAAAAGCTACAACGGAAGTGCTCCAGACCACTAGGGGCTGTCGAACAAAGAACAAATCATAAAGCATATTACAGGAAACCCTCGAGTTACGTCAGGGATTGGGACCTACGGGTGTGACTTAGGTCGATGTTGTCGTACCTCGCGGACCAAAAACACATGCCTGTCGTAGGTCCGCGTTTCTGACATAGGTCGCGGCTATACCGCTAACGGAGCGCCGCACACATATTTAACGGCATGAGACTGAACAAGCAGACATACTAGGCCATAAACATGCACAGAACTTTACATGTACAGTAAATGAATACTGTACAATAAATAAAAAATATAATTTCTTACTTTGAGCTGGTCAAAGCCTGCCTTCGTCTTTTAGTATTAGCTCTTGCACCCGTCCGAGCTCCCCCAGCTTCCTTACGCTCCACACGCACACACGTGGTCAAAACTGTTTAAAAGAAGGACTGTTAGCTTCTTAACTTCATACATTTGGAGCCAGAAAAAAAAAACTTACTGAAAGCCGTTTCTCCGCGATGTTCCTCCATCCAAAACAAGCTGCTCGGCGTTAGCTACGGTTAGGCCCCGCCATTAGCAGCAATGGTTAGCATGTCAGTTCATTCAAAAAGGCTGTCGGCTTTGTATCTCCGCGTTAGCTCGGTGTCCCCCGACTGCCAGGCGGACATTTGCGGCGAGCTCCCGGCCGCAGATGGCCCCTCCGCGGCATGTCGGCTCGGTGTCTTCGCCTGTGTTAGCTGCTCTGTTAGCTGCTGTCGTTAGCATGTCGGGCGGCGTTGTGGGAGCGATCGCGGGGCGATCCGCGGCTGCTCCTCCGGGCCTGAGACGTCCACAGAGTTGACCGAGTGTTTCCAGCTAATTTATCCGTATGAGGCAACCCTGATCGGACACACGGTCCTCTAGAGCCAGCTGACAGGAGCCTCTATGGTGGAGCTCCATTGACCGCAGTTGGCAATTGTAAAATGGCGACCGGAAACGACCGGAAGTTGCGTAAATACGATAAAATTGTAATAAAAACATAATATTAATAATTATACTTTATTTATAAAGCCATTTAAAACAACCACAGCTGCAACAAAGTGCTGTACACATGAAATTAATAACATTTAAACACACACAAAAAAAAAAAAAATTTTTATTTTTTAAATCATATTTTTATTAAATATGATAAAATCGTAAGTCTGAGTTGCCGTAGGTCGCGGGTGTCGTACCTCGAGGGTTTCCTGTATAGTTTTCGGAATGGCGTTAGTTATTTGTGTATTTTAACTTATTTATTTTAAGAATATTTTACACTTATTCGAAACTATCTCGTTGTATTTGTTTTAATACTGTGCGGAAGAGTAGCAATGTATGAATGCCAAGTTGGCTCAGTGGTCTAAGTCTTAGACTCTAAGAGATGTTTTGGGATGCGGGAGACCCTGGTTCGATCCTCGGTGTTGGAAATTTTGTGGTATTACTTTCTTTTTTTTAAAGCCTTTTGTTTTGGATAGATCGAACCAAGCAACAACAAAGAATAAACATGTAGATGTATTTATCTATTCCACCCGATCTATCCAAAACAAAAGGCTAAAAATAAAAAGAAAGTAATACCACAAAACTCCCAGGACCGGGCATTGAACCCTGGTCTCCTGCATCCCAAGACATCTCTTAGAAAGACTTAGACCACTGACCCAACCTGACATTCATGTATTGCTCCTCTTCCGCACAGTATTAAAACAAATACAACAAGATAGTTTCGAACAAGTGTAAAATATTCTTAAAATAAATAAGTTAAAATACACAAATAACTACCGTATTTGCCGTTGTATAGGTCGCACCGCTGTATAGGTCGCACCGTCCAATTATTGCCAATAAATTGGAAAAATCCATAAATAGGTCGCACCGGTGTATAGGTCGCACCTACGTCACCGCCGACGTAACGCGCCATCCACCGCTGACGCGCCGCGTGACCGCTGAGTCAACCCGGCAATATGGACCGAGTGCTTAGCTCTGCTGCTAATGTCTGCCAGAAGCTAAACACGAGACGATTCCGTCTCTGAAAACACAAATAAAAAATCGAATTTTAGGTCAAATGTTTTCTCGAGACCATAGTAACGTACATTAAAGCTCCTATAATTACACTCTGTAAGCAGAAAAAATATACACAGTGGTTTTGAAACTATTTATGACATAAACAGAAGTGCACAGATATAAAACGAAGGCTAACACGAGACCAGTCCGCCTCTGACACGAATAATAAATCGAATCTCATCTCAAATGATTCATCCAGGACATAGTTAAGTACATTGGAGTGTTATAATTAC
>JBBPBX010002561.1:15069-37928 GCA_038048925.1 Garcialebias charrua
CTCACTTGTAAACTTCCACACTGTGATTCCATTCCATTCTGTAAGTTTCAGAAAAATCCGCTGAGTGGTTCTTGACTTATCTTGCTGACAAACAGCAAACAAACAGAGCTAACATAAGCTACATCCAGCCCAGGAGGCAGACAGAATCAGTCCGAGCAGAGGAGCTTTTTTTCGGGCACATGAGCTGGAAACGGTCTACTTCTTCTTCTTGGGTTGGTGTACTCCTCTGGAAGTGGTTTTGCACTGCGCCCCTAGCGGCCGAAAGTGGTACTGCACCATTTTACGCCAAAGTGAAAAAGGGTCATAACTCAGCCAAAAATTGGTCTAAAAATATTGGGGAAAAAATCCATAAATAGGTCGCACTGGTGTATAGGTCGCAGGCCTTGAAAAAACATAAAAAGGTGCGACCTATACCGAAAAATACGGTATATTGCAAACGTTATATGGCAATTTAAAGGAAACGTTTGAGTTTTTGTGAGCAAATGCACTCCCCGTTTAACATCGGTCAGTTGCTGTAAAGACCACAGCTGGGAAATTTGTCAGTGGCAGGCTGGTGTCAGCAATGTGAGCTATGTTAATTTTATGTTGGTCATGTACAAGGAAATGTCACTAATGACAAATATATATGTAAAGCTGTACTTTTAGTAAAGCTGGACATTGTGAAATCAGTTCCATGAAATTATGAAGAAAATTAGAATGCATAGAAAAACAGTATATGGGCTAAAAAAAATTGCATCTGTGTCAAAATTGTAAGTTTGTAAATACTGTTTGTTTTGAAAATACCAAAGGCACTGAGCTCTTTTGGTTATTTTTCTTTGACAAACAACATTTATGTCCTCAGATTTACATAAAATCAATTTAAAGACAAAACATCTGTTTGTGAAATATCAATAATATCTCAACACTCTGGGTCTATCAATTAGTCTCTTTAACTACCAAGAGCCCCAGAACTGTCTGGTGTGTGAAAAATGTGCAATTTTACTTTAATTTAGAAGACCGATGCTCTTAAAGTTAGGAACAGATGCCACAGTCTGAAATCATTGACATAAATCCATAACCTGCATTAATCTTAATCTGAGGAATTGTAAGGTTTAGCTCTATACCCAGATAGCACACAACCAAGAACAGCGATTCCAAGACCGTGAGTAAGTTTAATGGTGTTTATTTACAATAAGTGAATACGTCTCAACAGTGTGAAGGATCAGCAGGGCAGGAACCCTGGAGAGCAAGTGACAGTTGGTTGGAGGCTTCTTCTTGAAAAGATGGTTTTGATGTTCAGTTTCTCTAGCAAAGAGTGAGAAAGTTCCAGGAGGTTGGTGGAAGCCAAGGAATGACCGGAGCGATCACTAGGAGGCTCAGGAGATAACCAGGGCGGTCCAAGGCTTAGGAGGAATGCAGAAGTCAAAGTGATTGGCAGATAATGCACCAGCCACAGACTGCAGTCATCTACTGCCTTATATACTCCTGCAGCTCATTAGTGGAATGATCCTCAGCTGTGATCTTGTAGGAAAAGCTGCAGGAGAAAAACTGGATATCCTGCAGGAATAACGTCTGTTGTCAAAAAAAAAAAAACTTATATTACATAATGGAAAAATTTATTTTACCTAAACCACCCACTGTACTATCCTGTTGAATCAATATGTTTTGCAACTGTTCAAGATATACTCTGGGTTATTAAATCAACGTCAAATCGAATTGTTTTCCCACATATAAAAATTACAACTTGCACCTTTTTGTTTGCAAGTGGAAGCAAAATCAGTTTTGGTGCTCATGACACGGCAACACACCTTGTGGCTCAGGCTTGAAAACTTCCAAATCTGTAAATGCGTCAATACTTTTCATCTTTTGAATGTTTGGCCTTCAGCTTCAAAGCCCCACTTCTGATGAACGTTATATTAATTTATAGGCCTCCCAAACCGCATGTTTCATTTAACTCAGAGATGCATGACCTCCTCACTTTTTTCTGCACCTCCCCTGTGAAAACAATTTTTCTTGGCGATTTAAATTTCCACATGGACAATTCCTCTTCCCCTCTGGCAACAGATTTTAAGTCTCTTTTGGACTCTCTCAGTCTCACTCAACATGTTGACGCCCCTATGCACAACAGGGGGCATACTCTGGACTTGGGGATTACAGACACTGTACTCATCAATAACTTATCTGTATATGACCTGGGTGTCTCAGACCACAGAGTCATCTCCCTGGAAGTGCCTTCATCTTCGCCTGCTTCAAACCCAAAACGACCTATCCAGTTCTGTGACTTTAAAAACATTTCCCCTGATGTTCTGTCCGCTGATCTTCACGCCCTGTCCGTTGTCAATCATTCATCTGCAAATGACTCTGTGGATTACTACAACCAATCTCTCCAGGAGCTTCTGGACCTACATGCGCCCTTGAAAACAAGACTGGTGTCTTTCTCCCGTTCAGCTCCCTGGTACACTGGTGAGCTGCGCAAGATGAAGGCAACTGGCTGTGCTATTGAGAGACGTGTAAAATCTTCTGGTCTCTTTGTACATAAGCAAGCATACAAAGAACAACAGAAAGCGTACGCCTATTCTCTTAAAGAAGCACGCTCCAAATATTATTCCAACATCATCAACACCTGCCCTGAAACTTTAAACAGCTCCTCTCCACAATAACTCGTCTACTTAATCCCATTAAACAAACTCCTGAAGACTGTTAAAAAATGCAACCTGTTCCTTTCCTCATTTAAAAACAAAGTTGACACTATCAGATCTCAGCTCCACAACCTCCCTGATCTTCGTTCGCCATCTACCCGTCTGCATTCTGGGTCCCTGAGCAGCTTTGATGAGATTGTTCAGAATGAGGTGGAGACCATCATCAAGAAAATGAAGACTTCATCCTGCGCCCTGGATCCCTTCCCCTCGTCTCTCATAAAATCCAATCACTCTGCAATAAGCCCATTAATCACACAAATAATAAATAAGTCTCTACAATCTGGTCATGTTCCACTGCCTCTAAAAACTGTCATCATTATGCCTCTTCTGAAAAAATCTCATTTGGATCCCAACGTTTTTTCTAATTACCGCCCAATTTCCCACCTCCCATTTCTGTCTAAAGTGCTGGAGAAAGCAGTTGCCGCTCAGCTGCAGGATCACCTACAACAACACTCCCTGTATGAGAAGTTCCAGTCTGGATTCAGGGCAGCTCACAGTACTGAGACTGCATTGCTGAGAGTTACCAATGATGTCCTCATGGCTGCTGACACTGGTTCTCCCTCCATCCTTGTCCTCCTTGACCTCACTGCAGCCTTCGACACTGTGGACCATAGTATCCTCCTCCACCGTCTTCATGTGGAGGTCGGTCTCTGTGACACTGTCCTGGACTGGTTCAAATCTTTCCTCTCCAATAGGCTGGAATGTGTCAGTCTTGGCAATGCCACTTCCCAGACAGTCTGTGTCTCCTGTGGTGTCCCTCAGGGGTCAGTTCTGGGGCCCCTGCTGTTTTCCCTTGACATGCTGCCTTTAGGTCAAATGATTAATCAGTTACCATACCATACCATACCATTTTATTTATAAAGCACTTTAAACAGGAACAAGTCCACACCAAAGTGCTGTACAAACAAACACGCAACAGGCAACACAGACAATGAAGTACAACACGAAAAACATAAAAACATTGCAGATCATAAATAAAACGATCCAATACAAATCAGCTGGCATTGAAAGCGATGGAGTAGTAGTGAGTTTTTAACCGGGATTTGAAAACCGAGAGGGAGGGGGCCTGTTTGATGAGCAGCGGTAACTCGTTCCAGAGTCTTGGGCCTGCTACAGAGAAAGCCCTGTCACCCCTGCGCTTAAGGCGAGTTTCTGGAACTATTAAGAGTACCTGATCCTCTGACCTCAAAGCACGTGGAGGGACATATGGGTGTATCAGATCCGAGAGATAGGCGGGGGCGAGACTGTTCAGCGATTTGTAGACATACATGAGAATTTTGAATTGGATTCGAAGATGAACCGGTAGCCAGTGAAGGGAGGCCAAGACTGGTGTAATGTGCTCTCTTTTGCGTGTGCTGGTTAAAAATCGGGCAGCTGCGTTCTGAACCAGTTGTAATCGTGCAATGGTGGCTTGACTGACGCCAAACAGAAGTGAATTGCAGTAATCAAGCCTAGATGTAATGAATGCGTGAATCACTGTCTCCAGGTGCTTTTTGGATAATATGGGCTTCAGCTTAGACAGACGCCTCAGCTGGAAAAAACAGGATTTGACGATCATGTTTACATGACTGTTGAGTTTCATGGAAGGATCCATTATCACTCCCAGATTTTTGACTTTTTGTTTTTCGGACAGGGGTAGAGCAGACAGGTCAATGCAGTGGTTTGAGGTTGTGTCATTGGGAAGGAACAATATGGCTTCAGACTTCTTATCATTGAAGCTTAAGAAATTTAAAGCCATCCAGTCCCTGATGTCAGCCAGGCAGTCGAGCAGAGGTTGAATAGAGCCTGTACCATTTTGTCTTAGGGGGAAGTAGATTTGACAGTCATCAGCGTAGAAGTGGAAAGGTATATTGTGTTTCCGGAAAATAGCACCGAGTGGCAGCAGGTATAAGGAGAACAAGAGAGGACCCAGGATGGACCCCTGCGGAACCCCCCATTTAAGAGCCGCCACTGCAGAAGTAAAATCATTGATGGACACACAAAAAGACCTGTCAGAGAGGTAGGATCTGAACCAGTTTAGGGCTGATCCTGAGATGCCCACCCACTGCTCCAACCTAGCAATGAGGATCTCATGGTCGATGGTGTCGAAAGCGGATGTGAGGTCCAATAGGACAAGCAGCACAGAGTCACCAGTATCTGTGGATAGAAAGATGTCGTTAAAAACCTTCAGTAGGGCAGTCTCAGTGCTGTGGAGGGATTTGAAGCCAGACTGGAAAAGCTCGGGGATAGCGTGATCCTCCAGGAAGCACTTTAGTTGGGACTCAACTATTTTCTCTAGAAGTTTAGAAACAAATGGGAGTCTGGAGACAGGCCTGAAATTGGATAATACTGACGGGTCGAGGTTTGGTTTTTTCAGGAGGGGTTGAACAGCAGCATGTTTTAATGATTTTGGCACCACACCCGAGGATAGACTGCTATTTACAATCGAGAGAATGGAGGGACCTAGAGTGTGAAAAACCTCCTTTAGAAGCCGCGGGGGGACCACATCGAAGGGGGAGCCAGATGGTTTCAGGCTGCACATGACCTGCTCTAGAGAGGACAGAGAGACTGGTTCAAAATGGTCAAACACAGCAACAGATTGAGGTGGGATGGATGGATCGTGAGATGGAGGAGAAATGAGAGCCCTGGTGGTTGCGATTTTATCTAAAAAGAAATGTTGGAAGTTCTCGCACAGCTCAGTCGAGGCTTCCATGGGTGATTGTTCAGTGAGGTGGAGAACAGAGTTTAGGGTGGAGAACAGAACTCGAGGGTTACGAGAGTTTGCAGCAATGATATCAGAGAAGTATTGTGATTTAGCAGTTATCACTGCTTTCTGATATCGGCGCCAGCTCTCTTTTACCATCTCAAAAGAGACCTGCAGACTGTCTTTTTTCCACTTCCTCTCCACCTTTCGGCATTGCTGCCTGGCCGCTCTGGTCGTGTCATTCAGCCACGGTTCGGCCCTGAGTTTTGGTCTTCTCAGTTTAATAGGCGCCACTTGATCCAAAGCCTTTAAACAAACAGAGTCAAACTGGTTTGTCAGCTCCTCGGTGCTGGAGAGGAACCCCGGGGGCTGAATTAACATGTCATTGTTGTAAACCTCAGTGAAACGTGCGGCAGTTAAATGGTTAACATTCCTGCCTTTACGTGCAGGAATGCATGTTTTAGGGGTAACATGGGGGATGGTTAACTGAAAATTCACTGGCCTATGATCCGAAAATGCATTGTCTCCTATTTCAAGGTTTGAAACGGTCACATCACATGTTAAAACAAGGTCCAACAAATGTCCACGCTGCTGTGTGGAAGAGTTCACGTGTTGAGTTAAATTGAATGAGTCCAATAAATCTAAAAAGTCCTTAACCATGGGCTTCTCAGGACAACACACGTGCAAGTTGAAGTCGCCTGAAATGACGACCCGAGAATATTTAGCAGTAATTTCAGCCAAGAAATCAGAAAACTCTCTGATGAAGTTCTTGGAGCGAGGCGGCCGGTAGACAAGAGCACACAAAGTTACAGGTGAATGTCCTAGTTCAAACACAGTCAGCTCAAAACTAGAGCAGGAGACTGGGATGGACAGTTGTTTACAGTCAAAAGTTGATTTGAAGATAGTTAATAACCCACCGCCACGACCTGATGGTCGCGGGTCGTTAAAATACGAACAGTTTGGTGGTATTATTTCCGT
The DNA here is from genome assembly GCA_038048925.1 of Garcialebias charrua. NCBI lineage: Eukaryota > Metazoa > Chordata > Actinopteri > Cyprinodontiformes > Rivulidae > Garcialebias > Garcialebias charrua. The sequence goes on from JBBPBX010002561.1 coordinate 21,409, forward strand.
CAGCGCGCTGGACTCACCCGACGCCATCCACGACTCTGTGATGCAGAAAAAGTCCAAGTCGTGCTCTTCGAAGTAATCCCTGAGGATGAACGTTTTGTTGCAAACAGATCGGGCGTTGACAACACAGAATTTGATGATATCCGAGCTAGCCGCTGATGAGCTGCTAGCAGCTGATGTGCTAGCCGCTGGTGGGGGAGCGCCCCGCGGCTCGCCTCCCACAGAGAGCTGCTCCTCCGGCCGCAGATCCCCGTTGTTTTCCTGGTCCGTGCACGCGGGAGGCTGGCGATGAGAATCGAGACCATCAGCTGAAGACAGCGAGGCAGAACGCCGGGCTCTGAGCTTCACCAGCCGGCCAGCTCGAGAGCCGCGTTTCTTCCTCCGAGTCGATCGATTTCTCCGTGCAGGCTGGTGCGAAGAGCAGCGGAGGTAAACGGGCAGCTCGTCTCCGAGCAACGGGGGTAGAGGGGGTCTCCCCGAAGTACGCTCATACTGGCCCGAATCAGCGACATCCGCGGCAGCAAACCGTAAATCCAGAAGCTGCTTCCGATCATAAACCAGCAGTGTACTTATGTCTCCAATGAAGAACGAACAAAACACAAAAATTCCAAACACCCACAGGAGAGGTGGACACGCAGCCATGCTTATGGGCGCCATCTTGGAAAGATATTGTGTGCCTTGAAGCCACAACTGCATTTAAATATTCCTCAGCAAAAGTGTCGGTAGTTTGTTGTCTCAGTTATTACTTGACTCATAATTCGGTCTACCCCACCACTAGCCTGGTTGTAACCAGACCCTGTCCTTCACTTCGCTTCGTACTAGGGTCTGGACTTTTCCCATTGAAAAACGTTTCTTGCTGGAGGCGTGGCCTCTGCTTAGGAACAAAACCATTGGATATTTTGAACAGGGAAAGCATTCTGCTCCCTCCCCTCAGAGCCACCCCCCGTGCTCTGGTGAACTTGACTGACAGCTGCTCCGCCCCCTGCTCCAGGAGTCCTGCAGCTTTTCTCTCGCTGCGCAAATTCTGTGTTTATATGTTATAAAACGTTTTAATACAATAAAATCAAACCATGGATCGCTGGTCCAGCTCACCAAAAGACCAGAAAATCTGCAGGGACTCGGTCAGCAATAAAACCCGAGTTTAATTCTCGTGACAACCTGAGGCATTTCCGTGTTCATTTTACTCAGCAGGAGGGTGGAGGAGAAGGAGGACGAGGGAGCGATTACTTAACTTTTGGGAGAAAAAAACAAAAGAAAACTCCAGATAAGGGATTAAGCAGGGGAAATTAATAAATTTGTGTCACATATAAAACAGTTCTGCATCGCTTTGAATGATGCCGTGCTCTGGTGAACTTGACAGCTGCTCCGCCTCTTGCAGCGTTTCTCTCGCTGCGCAAATTCTGTGTTTATATGTTATAAAACGTTTTAATACAATAAAATCAAACCATGGATCGCTGGTCCAGCTCACCAAAACACCAGAAAATCTGATGGGACTCGGTCAGCAACTAAAACCCGAGTTTAATTCTCGTGACAACCTGAGGCATTTCCGTGTTCATTTTACTCAGCAGGAGGGTGGAGGAGAAGGAGGACGAGGGAGCGATTACTTAACTTTTGGGGGAAAAAAACAAAAGAAAACTCCAGATAAGGGATTAAGAAGGGGAAATTAATAAATTTGTGTCACATATAAAACAGTTCTGCATCGCTTTGAATGAGAACATGCCGCTGCTCGCTGACTGAGCGCTGGCAGAGCCCTTTTATAGGACGCTGCGCGCTGGGACTGGTGGGGGCGTGGGTTAGGGTCCAAAACTCCACCCCTTCTGTTCTCTGATTGGTCCGAACAAAAATCTACCGGAGAAATCCTTGTGGGTGGGTGAAATCCCAGACTGTGAAGTGAAGGGAAATGAGAATTGAGCGGAGCTGTGCAGGAAGGCGAGGGCCAGGCTACCCCTCCACCAATTCTTATCAGGTGCTTTATTTTTTACATCAAACCAAGTGATCCATTGACTTTCCCCAAAGCAACACAAAACAGAGAAATGTCTGTAACATAACTCGTTAACAAAAGTTTGATACACTTGCGTTTGCATGAACCACTGACATAATAGACAGGAGTTTTAGGATGGTGCCAATCCACTTTAGCCATGACCTCACTTGAACTAGCCATTAGCTCATCAAAAATGGAGCCTATTTGCTTCAGTGTGCGGTTGAAAATGTATCTGCAACAGGTAAGATATTAACTGTTCATAACCTTTCATTAGAGTCCCACCCCTAAAGAGCTGACATATTACTTGGAAATGTCCTTTGCTTTGATGTCTTTATAAATTTTAGTAAATATTAAGCTGTGTTTAATATGACCTATATAACATACCTTCAATTGGTTGGGTATAACTCAGCTGTGGCAGATAATTTTCCCAGCATTGCTGTGGCTGTCACCACAGGAAGACCTGATTAGGTCATAATGTACAAGAAAAATATGTGTAACTGAAAAAAAAAAAAGCATCTTTCTCTAAAAAATAAAATAAACGTGACCAGGGTTTTCAAGATACCTTTTGGAACGGCGAGTGCCAGCAGACAAGAGGCCCCACTGAAGAACAGGAAACATGCTTCGCATATTCTCCTCCCAACGTGTTGAATCATGGGGCAGGTGCCCATGTTTGCAGGAATTTCAACAAAATCAAAAATGAGTTGTGTGGTGTAAATATCCAGTACATGGCCGGTGGAACCGTGAGGTGCAGAACTTCAGGTACTTATGGGTCACTTGTCCAGGAAATGTGATAGAGTTGAAGAAGAGAGTCAAGACAGGATGGGGATGGAAAATTACTTCAGGAGTGATTTATCACAAAAGTGTGGCAGCAAAGTTCAAATGAAATGTTTACAAGACTGGTGAGACCAGTTATGTTGTATGTCTAAATAAAAAGGTTAAAAATATAAGTGGATGGGACAGTGGATGTATTGGTAGAAGGATGTTAGAAATGCAGCTGCCAGGAAAAAGACAAAGACGAGATATATACTATTAGAGAGGACATGGAGGTAGTTGGAGTGAGGACAGAGTGGGATGGATGACTTGCTGTGGCGACCCCTGAAGAGTGAACAGCCGAAAGAAGAGATTAGCAAATAATATTTTTTAGTTTTTATTAGCATTTTACACTACGTCCATACAATTGTCATTGTAGGGTCAAATTCCTATGGCCCTTTTAGCCAGTTTGCAAGAGAAACGGTCAGATGTTTAATGTTTCAGGGCCAAGATCCACACCGCTCCTCCTGCTTGACGGTTTTTAATTTTTCACAACAAATGCAGTTTCTGAGAGAATGTTTTAAATGTTAATTTATTATGAGCTTGCAACCTGTCCAGGGTCCTTGCAATCCTTGAACTGGGCTCACATTACAACTTTTACAGGAGTGACAATTTTTCAAATGGCAACAACAAACAATAATAAGGGACACACCAAAATACTTTATATATTACTGAATATTAAATACAATATCGGCAAAGAAAAAAAGTGATCATGAAAAATGCAGTAACTGTAGAAATCACATTTTTGTGCTTGTTTCTGCTTTGTCTTTGTGACTAATGGGTCCATCATAGGGCTTTCTGAAATCATAAACAAGATTATTTGCATCTTTTTAAGTTGATCTTTGTAAAGATTTGAACACTTACATGAGCTCAGTCTGGTCCTGAAGTTCAGCGTTGAGAGTTTCAGGAAGCAGTACACAAAGACCCCCAGCTACAATGGGCACGGTGCCATATATCAGCATGGGGATGGTGTGATGGTAGACCACCAGGAGCTTGATCAGCGGAGCCAGGATTCCCGCCACACGGGCGCACATGGAGTTCAGACCTACACCGTTCTGTCTGGCAGGATGAAAAAGGTGCATGTTTCTTTACACCGCTGACGTAAATTGATTCAAAGGTTTGTTTTGGGGGACGGTCTTACCTCAGAACGGTGGGGTATAATTCTGCCGTGTAAACGTAGACTGTGGAAAAACTGGCAGTGGCTGCGAATTTACCCAGAACAGCTATGATTGTCGCCATGATGGGAAGATCTGATGGGCGAACACAATGCGTTTATAATTTTTTACAGAAAAGCCATCATTTTGGACTTTTTGTATAACTTCTCCTATGAGTTCATAAAAAAAAATACTGTATTTTTAATATATATACAGGTAGTCCTCGACTTACGACGGAGTTCCATTCCTATGCTGCGTTGTAACCCGAATTTCGGCGTAAGTCGGAACATACAAACTGCACCTTATGTACGTACAATACTGTATTTTACCAAGCACTTAGCCTATCCTAACACAGTACCTTACATAATTATCAAAACACACATGCATTTGGAGCCATAATGAACGAAAAAAATAGTTATTTTCCTACTGGGAGCTGGTGAAGCCTTCCTCCGTCTGTTAGCATGTTAGCTCCTTGCTCCAAGATCTGAGGCTGCCTGTACGTTTCCACTGCTTTGCGCAGTCCAGAGTGTTTACAGTAAGGTCTGTTAGCATGTTAGCTCGTCCCTCTAGCCTGCCTGGTCCAGTCCGGTCTGCCTCGTAAACCTCGCTCCGGTCCAAACAATAAGGTCTCCTGTAAGTTTCCACTGAGTGCTCGCTGCTTCTGCCGTCAAGCTTCTGCCGTCAAAAACCGGAAGTAACCAGAACTCGGCTTTTCAAAATAAAAATGTAAAAAATATATGTGACGTAACCACGAAATGTCGTAACTCGAGGACTACCTGTATATATTTTAAAACAGCGTATATTTATGTTAGACAACAAACAAATTACCTTTTGGTATTGTGAGAAGCCCAAGACAGGCCAAGCCTCCAAACAGCAGCACTACTGCTTGACACAACCTTCTCCCGAAGTGCTGGAGGAGAGGCAGCGTGCCCAGACGAGCGGGGAACTCCACTGCGGCAAAGATGAACTGTGTGAGGTAAATATCCAAACCAAAGTTGCCAACGTTGAGGCTGAGTCCATAGTACATCAGACTTGTTGCAAACCTGTTAAACATGAGCGTTACAGTCCCTTAAATCAGGGTTATTTCAAAATGTCATGAACAACTATCATCTTACCTGCTGCAGATAACTTTTTGAACAGCATTTTAGAAAGAGAACTTTTAATTCTGACTGGAGTCACCTCACTCTCCAATAAGGAGCTGGAGAGTGGATGAAGTGGGATCTCAGGGTTTTTGCTTCTGGACATGCTGCCTTCAACAACCCAACCACAGATAAGCAGAAACCAGTAGATGGATAGCTGAATAGAGTGGCGATGTAGTATAGTCCAAGCGGCGTCAAGAACAAAGCAGACTGCTACTACCTTAAAAACACCAGCCTAAAAACTTTCAAGCAAACTTTTATTTTACAATCTTTCATACTGCTGTGAATTTTGCATAAAACAGTTATTTACATAAAACTCTGGTTGTATGAAAGAGCAAATAGCAGCAGAAAATATCGGCAGCACATCCAATGCAGCCTGGGGTACTTCCAGCTAGAGCAGAGGTGCCCAAAGTGGGGCCCTTGGACCAAAGTTGGCCCACTAAGCCATTTGAGTTGGTCTACCAAACTGTCCTTGTTCAAATTTCCTTTGAAGAATCGATGTGTTTTCACTCACTCATTCCACCCATTGATTCAAGGTTCTTTATTTGTCATGCCACATGTGGTACATGTGGTGGAACGAAACTACCGGTATGTATACAGGGTACAGGTTGACTTTAATGTTAGATGGAAAAGTCGGCCCATTGACTACCTAATGTATGGGATTGTTTATTTACCGGTATGTTAAAATTATAGTTGCTCTTAAGTTGTGTTGCTGTTGTACGTGCATTTTTTAAAACATTTTGCACCACATACTGAAATGCCAAAATTCTGACATTTGTTTTAATTTCTTATACTTTGTATATGACTTATTCGTTATATTTTGTGTTCTGTAATGTTCTTTATTCAGAATCAAAGGTTAAATAACTGTATAATAAATAAATGGACCTTACTTAAAAATGGATTTGCATTTCATGAATTATATGTTTTCATTTGATAGATTTTAAATTTGGCCATCTCAGGGAAAAAGTTGGGTATTCTAATAATTCTGCTTGAAAAATATTGTAAAATAGATTTGTTTATAAATGGCAGCAATCCACTGTGGTTTCGGTCCCACTCAGTCAAAAACTCTTAACGATTTTTAGCCAAACTGAACGTTCTCTAAGAGCTGTCCATGACATGAAAGATTTTATTGCCTTACCATTCCATAAAATATACTTTAACTTCCCTTTAAGCCTGATCTACTCGAGTGGTTCTCAAACTGGGGTCCCCGGACCCCTAGGTGTCCGCGAGCTGGTACTTGGGGGGGCCACAAAAAAAATATTATTTTAAATTTTTACAAGCATGTAGATGTTTAACAACCCGTTAAAATACACCAAAAATGCAGGAAATTACATCTACTTTAGTCAACATTTTCTGGGGGAGGACCCCCACCCCACCCACACACACACACACACACACACACACACACACACACACACACACACACACACACACACACACACACACACACACGCCAGTCTGCCCATTATTTTTGTTCCAGCATGGATGGGTTTATAAATTAATCCCTGTTACCGTACTTTGTATGTGATTCTGTTCAGTTTTATGTAAACAGTTTTCTGTTATAATTTGAAGTATTTGTTCATTATGTGAATAGGCAAAGTTTTAAAATGGTTTTTGAAACGTTGATTATTTTTTTCAAAACTGTAATTTTTGGAAGTTGAAATTAAAATAGTTGTTAAATAAGTGTGTCAAATGAAAAATACCCCATGTTTAAAAGTATAAAATTGTATCAACACTATTAAAGAACAGGTTTTAAGTATTTATGTTACACAAATATTTCCATTGCATTAAAGAGACAAATTGAATTTTTTTTTAAAATAAATATGAGAGTTATGAGGGGGTCCCTGAACCTAAAAAGTGTGATAACCCCTGATCTACTAAATATATATTTTATCTTCTTTATAAAATATCTCTGTCCAAAGAGTTTAACAAAACGCTGATATCAGTAAGAGCCATATTGATGATGATGAAACAGTCTTGGCAAAAGTTTGTTAAAAATAATAGCAACCTGTGATTATTTCTTTCTTTGCTGTTTTCTTTCAGGGAGAGAGTCGGTAGAAGAAGGTTCGATTGTTGTTTGGGTCTTTAGGGCGGAAAGTGATGGCGAGTGTGTGAGAAACAGACTGCTTTGTCATTGTTTTACAAAAGCCATCAAGTCTACTATCTGTATCCTTCATCAACTACTAAGAAGTTCATTGTTTAAAAAAAAAAAAAGAGCCAGAGTATGAATGAAACTACAACAATGGAGTGAGAAAACTCACCAGACGCTGCTCATTATTAAAGCTCGTTTTCTCAGATAGGGTTTCCTGAAGATGTCCAACATGGTTCTTTTTTTGGGTGTACCTTCAACCTCCAGCTAAATACAGTAATTCAGGTTTTATTAGAAATCAGTCATTTCAACACTTTCAATTTGACCCGACTTTGTTTGATTTGACTCACTTTATCTAGCAGCTCTTCGGGCACATTTCTCTTGTTTACTTTAGCTGCTCTCCGTATGGCTTTGATGGCCTCCTCCTTCCTTCCCTGAGTAATGAGCCAGCGAGCTGACTCTGGAAGAACCCTGGTTGAGGAACAAGCCGTGGTCATTTCTTCTATTGTGCGATTTTGTTTGAACGTTTATCAGAGTGAGCACTGACCAGTAGAAGATTCCCAGCACAATGATAAGAGGGCTGAAGAGCACCAGCTGCAGGAGCCTCCAGTCACGGATCAAATATGCAAGTCCAGATAATATCATCAACCCCAGAGGAAAACAAGAGTGAGAGATAATGGTGCAGAGAGCAAACTTAGACAGTCACTCCATTCTCCACCTTCAAAGAAATGGGGCAGAGCATATGTGATTCTTTTTTAATGTGCACATTTAAATATTTAAGAGCTTTTATTGTTTATAAAACTTCACCACAACCAATGAAACTGCTTTTATGAACGTACAGGTAGTCCTCGACTTATGACGGGGTTCCGTTCCTACGCGCCGTCGTAACCCGAATTTCGACGTAAGTCAGAACATACATACATACTGAACCATATACGTGCAATACTGTATTTTACCAAGCACTTAGCCTATCCTAACACAGTACCCTACACAGGGCTGCCAACTCTCACGCAGTGACCGTGAGACACACGCATCCGAGTGGTTTCACACGCTCTCACGCCGCATTCATATTTCTCACGCTGAAACTGACAAACGTCACTCAAAATCTCAACTCCGTTCCACTTCCGTATTGGGAAAATAGTCCGCTCCACGTTTTCACCACAACCCTTGGTGTTTTGCACAAGAAAATCCACGTTGTTGTTATCAGTCCGTATTTTTGCTCCAACCTTCCATGTTACCTGCAGTTTGCAAAGCAGAAAAGTCACTCACGGAGCAAGAGCTCGGTGTGAAGAAAAAGAAAGAGGAGGTGAGTCTGTAACATTATCAATCATGAAACAGGAAAAACGAGGTGGATGGAGCAGAGAGGGAAAGTGAAGAATATTATGCTTTTATATACTTCTACTGATTGAAACTATTTTACAAATGGTATAAATCGCAACTGTTTTTATGTGCTATAATCAAGTTTTTATGCAATCATATGAGTGCCTTAGACAATATATTATCACACACAAGTAAGACTTAGTGCATTTGCTAAAAATCATCTGAACATTAAACAAGGTGAATGCAGGCAAACGTCTGGAAATGTAACAGCTCTTAGGCTTTTGCTTTATTTAGCTTTTAGCTAGCCTTCTGCTACATTTAGCAATCTCTATGCTACTTTCACCTTTTAGCTAAAGTTTAGCTACTTCTAACTTTTAGCAAGTGATTCTCTTCTTTAACTTTTAGCTAGTGTTCATCTTTTTTTATCTTTTAGCTCGTGTTGTGTATCAGCTTCAGCTTGTTTGGCTGGTTTCAGCAGACTCTTTCAGCTCAGCGTTCAGTTTCACAAACGAGAATTATTTTTACAAACTGATCCTGACGCTGCAGAGAAAAGCAGCTGAAGAAAATGCATAGATGGATCCAAACTACTCTGTCATGAGCTCAGAAGAGGAACATGAAGCTGAACTACATTTCCCATGAGCGTTAGCTCCAGCAGCTGCTGCCTCATGGGAGATGTAGTTGTTGAAGGCTCAGTGAAGCTTTGTGGTGGATGTTTCCTGAAATGAGGAGGTGTTCAGATGGTGTGGACAGAAAGTGACAGGAACATGTTGAAGGTTTAAAAATCATCTCAACATGAACTGTGTGACAGACTTTTAGAACAGAGGCTGAGTTCAGGACTTCAGCAGGAACTCTGCAAACACCTGAACTTCTCCACACGTCTCACTGAAGCACGTGGACTTCTTGTGAGTCAAGTGTTTGATTTGATTTTATGTTTATTCATTCATTTTAAAGGAACAATACAAGACAGTTTCATCAGATACAAGAATACAAGTAGGATAAAATGAAAGGAGCAGAAAGAAGATGAAATCTTATTATATCTGCCCCTTATTTCACAGTTTGTTCAACCAATGATAACCTTCAAACTAATGAATAATTCTACTTAATTTATCAGTTTATAGTATAGTATAATTTATCAGTTTATAAGTGTTGGTCAGTTCAGAGAAACATCTTCCTGGATGTTCTTCTTCTTCTCTCCTCTTCATGTTTGTGGGGATTTAAGGGCCGTTAGAAGCTCCTGCAGCTGAGTGGAACATCTGGACCTGAGATGTGGAGCAGGTTCTGTGGACAGAACTCAGCAGAACCAACGTTTGAGAGGCTGCACTCAGAGTGGGAGACTCTGAAGAACGTTGCTGAGCTTCAAACAGACACAGAGTCCAGGAGAGAATTAGTTTCTACTTCCTGAACGTTTCTCCACTGCAGCCAGATGTTGGTCAGCTGAACATCTGCAGAAACAGGAGACATGTTTGTCCTCTCCTGTTCACTTCAGCTGTTCTGATGCTGGACACAATTAAAGGCCTGGCAGTCCTTGATATATAATATATATAATAATGCATGGCCCACCACCTTTCATCTTTCTTTTAGACTAAGATCAGATCAAGTTCGAGTCAAACCTGTAAAATAATGATTAATTAATTAATGTGTTTGTTTGTTTGCATTGTTTCAGTCCACTTCCTCAGCAGTTCGTGGTGGTAATGCACCACTACCAGTGTCGTGTAACAGGGTTGTTGTTTAATTAATTTGATCAAAATGTATCATATTTATAATATTTTTCTTGTTTAGCAGAAAAGTTTATCTAGTAGTTATTAGAAATGTTTCTTTTAATCTTTGTGGAAACTCCAGGTTCCTTTTGTTTGTGTAGTGACGACGCCCCGGGAGTTTGTACAACACATTTTACCCACTGTCTTACATTTGTAAATGTCTGTGTTGCAGATGTTAAATTCATTCGCAAGCTGTGTGCGAAGAATTCATGCTGCCAACAGCACTGCAGGGCTGTGAACAGGCTCGTGACTTTCCCTTTAAAGAAAAGGCAAACCCTTTACCAGGTAAGTGTTGGAAAATCATTCATGATTATTTTTGATACCTAATATTACAAGTGAGTATGGGGGAACCCAATAATCACCTCCTGATGAGAAACCTGCTAAGTTTTATTAATTTTATTAAGAATGACTTTCCCACAGACCAAATTGGTATTGGTAACTCTAAATTGTCCCTAGGTGTGAGTGAGAGAGTGAATGGTTGTTTGTCTCGTTTGTCTCTATATGTGGCCCTGTGATGGACTTGCGACCTGTCCAGGGTGCACCCCGCACCTTGCACTGTGATTGCTGGATATGGGCACCGGCGACCCCCGTGACCCAAAATGGAAGAAACGGGTAAAGATGATGGATGGATGGATGGATGGACTTTCCCAGTAGCCCAACAGCACATGACTTCTTGTCCAATATGTCTCTGATCATTAGCATAACACAGTATTTATGTTAGCTCTATTTGTTTGGCAGGAAGAAAGCTGAACATTGGCTTCACCACCAGGGCTAAGCTGAACAAGTTGCTAGATGATGGAGAATATGGAAAGATAAGGTAAAGCTTATTTTTTAACACCAAGAACACAGTAGAAATAGCCTCTCAATTATTACTTATACCTCTGACCACTTGAGGAATTCCAGCTGTTCCCAGCTTTTTGTGTGAACACACAGTTCAAAACACTTAAAATTCAATTGTTTTCAACTCTTCTTACCATTTAGGCACTGTATTTATATGTTTTGTTGCTGTTTTGCTGTTGATATGTACATTTTCTGCTAAACCCACTGGAAAATGAAGAATGTCTCTAACTTTTCTCTTGTCATTTTTGACTAAACCTACATCATAAAATGCTCTTCATACAATGTACAGTAACAGTTAAAACACAGTCAAAAAGGTGGTAAATACTAACATTTATGGAGGACTTACTGACATTATTAGAAATAAAAGCAGAAATATATAAATAGACCATTAAATGAATATATGCACTTAAAGTTTAAAGTTTACCTGTGCTTTTGTTTTAAACTAAACCTTAAACTAAACTGAGGTAGCACAGACATCTGCATGTGGATCCTGCTTTATCCTGTCTGTTGACCAATAGAAGAGCTGATCCAGGAAAGGTTTCCTTTTTTTTAAAATTTGGTGCATTTTAAGTTATTTATTGGTTTTTATATGTTTTAGTTATTTATTCGTCCATTAATATATTTCTTTTTACTTTTTATTTCTAATTATGTCAGTTTTGGTCCTCCATACATATTCAAATATGAAATAGTATTTCAATCTGACACAGATATAAAGTAGAGTGTAGGGAGTCATTTTCAGTCAATTTCTATTGTAGGATGTAGCCAACAGGATGAGGCCAGGTGAAGCTCACCAGCACAATCAAACCCTGTTGCCGCGCCGCCGCACTGCCGCCGCGCTGCCGCCGCGCTCCCCCCACACACAAAAACAAGATTCTCACTCTTTGGCTTTTTGAAAAGTTGGCAGCCCTGCCTACATAATTATCAAAAAAACACATTTGGAGCCATAATGAAGGAAAAAAAATAGTAAATTTCCTACTGGGAGCTGGTGAAGCCTTCCTCCGTCTGTTAGCATGTTAGCTCGTTGTTCCTCCAAGATCTGCAGCTGCCTGTACTTTTCTACTGCTTTGCGCGGTCCAGAGCTTTACAGTAAGGTTTGTTAGCATGTTAGCTTGTTGCTCCTCCAAGCTCCGCGGTTGCCTGTACTTCTCCACTGCTTCGCGTGGTCCAGAGCTTTACAGTAAGGTCTGTTAGCATGTTAGCTCGTTGCTCCTCCGGTCCAGAGTGTTTTCTGCCGTCAAGCTCCGCGGCTTATGCCGTCAAACTGGAAGTAAAACCGGAACTCGGCTTTTCAAAATAGATTTTTCAAAATTATTTTTTTAAATTTTCTTATGGGAGATGCGTCGTAACCACGAAACGTCATAACTCGAGACCGTCGTAACCCGAGGACTACCTGTTATCAGTTTATGCACCTCATTAATGCTTAAAGGGGTGCTGCGGTAGGTTTAAGTTTCGATGTGAGCATTGTACCTACCGATGACAAATGCATTGACAAGGATTCCAGAAACCGAGAAGCCACAAACAAACTTAAGAACGATGTAAACATAGACGTTTGGTGAGAAGCTAGCACCTACACCGAACAAGAACAGGAGGAGGAGTGACAGCAGGATCACTAACCGTCGGCCAAACCTAAAAACAGAGAGGTAGAAGTGTCAAACTGGAACGTTCAGTTTCGTTTTATCAATCTATTCAGCTTTTAAATTATTTTCACGTAAATGACTTGTTAGTGGTTAAACTGGTGGTGGGTACCTGTCAGCCATCTGCCCAGCAACAAAAGCTCCAACCAGAAGGCCGGCCATGTAAACAGACTGCGACACTTCTATCAAGCTGCTCCTGTCACACACCAGGTTGAACTGGCAACGCAGTGGACACAAAATAAATGAATACACAATTAAAGGTTTATCGCCTTCTACCTTGATATTTTATTATTATTTAATATCTAGTTTGGAAATTTGGAAATGAAAGGGCATGATTTTAATAAATATCTGGCACAACAATTTATGGTAACGTTATCAAAAAATGAAAATTTTGATACAGAGATGTATTTCCCACTGTACACGTTGCACTGCCTTATACTGTAAGTTGCATCAGTCAAAATATGTCTAATAAAGTGGAAAGAAACATAAGTAAGTTGCTTCACCATATAAGTCGCATCAATTATGCATCACCGCTGACCACCTGGAAATGTAGGCCCATGTTGTGCCAAAAATCGATTGGCTGCCAAATAGCGGCCACGGGAGCATGCACGGGAAGACTTAAATAAGAATTTAACAAGAGTAGCACTTAAAAAACAATTATTTGTTTGCTCGAAATTATAGTAAAGGTGTGTCTCAGTCAATATTTTACTTAATAAATGCACTTTGACAGTCAAATCAAAAAAATTCAAAAGTATTCACTGCCTTGGTGCTTCGGGAGAGTGCAGAGAGAGGAAATCAGGAAGGAGGAACGCTGCGCATTTCTTCATAATTTAACAAGATAACCACCTAAAAACAATTATTTGTTTGCTTCACATTACTGTATATCAAAGGTGTGTCTCAGTTGAACTTTTACTTAATAAATGCACTTCAATGGTCAAATTAGCTGCATTTTGCCAGGGCGGCACAGCGAAATGAAGCTGATTTGATGGTTGCTCCAGGCATGATCCCAGAGCGGGACAAAGGTGGCAGATTGTGGCAAGATGATTGTGTCATTAATAGCCACTTCTAACTATTACATGACACAATGGCATGCCATATACCTCAAGTGCCATCTAGCAGCTGAAAATGGTGTTCAATATTTTTAATGTCAGAATGAATGAAAACGGTCATATCTCAGCCAAAAATTGGTTTATAAATATGGGAAAAAACATAAGTAAGTCGCTTCGATGTATAAGTCGCAGAGCATGCAAATTAAGCTAAAAACTTTGACTTATAGGCTGAAAAACACAGTAAAAATATATGTTGTATTTGAAAATCAACAACTAAATAACAAGGCATATACTGTAGGCATATACTATATGCTGAGTATTAAACCCTTCAGTTATATTATTTGAAACTTTGATTATTTTTAGTGTTTACATTTTTATCATTTACAAACTAGATGACAATTATATGGGGGAAAAAAAGATTTTTGTGTGTGTGTGTTTAGTAACGTCTTTATAATCCTGATCAAATTTTTTATCTTTTACTAAGGGCTACATCATGATGTTGCTACTAATGTATTATGCTTTGCTGTGGGAATGATGAAAACAAGGGGAAAGATCGTATTATTTTCATGACATAATTTTTTTGGTGTTGTTTAGTCCCATCAGGTGTGCCTTTTGGTTTGTTTTTGGTATGCTTTCTTATTTGTTGTTTTATTTTTTAGGAAAAACATTTTTTTTCTGTTCTTACATGAAGCTGAGCTCTTTTCATCTTAAAGTGGTTTTTAGAACATCCATCCATCCATCCATCCATTGTCTTCCGCTTATCCGGGGTCGGGTCGTGGGGGTAGCAGCCTAAGTAAGGAGGCCAAGACTTCCCTCTCCCCAGCCACTTGGGCCAGCTCCTCCGGGGGAATCCCAAGGCGTTCCCAGGCCAGCCGAGAAACATAGTCCCTCCAGCGTGTCCTGGGTCTTCCTCTGGGTCTCCTCCCGGTGGGACATGCCCGGAACACCTCACCAGGGAGGCGTCCAGGAGGCATCCTAACCAGATGCCCGAGCCACCTCAACTGGCTCCTCTCGATGTGGAGAAGCAGCGGCTCTACTCCGAGTCCCTCCCGGATGACTGAGCTTCTCACCCTATCTCTAAGGGAGAGTCCAGCCACCCTGCGGAGAAAACTCATTTCAGCCGCTTGTATCCGAGATCTCGTTCTTTCGGTCACAACCCAAAGCTCATGACCATAGATGAGGGTGGGAACGTAGATCGATCGGTAAATTGAGAGCTTTGCCTTTTGACTCAGCTCTCTCTTCACCACGACAGACCGGTACAGCGCCCGCTTCACTGCGGACGCTGCACCTATCCGCCTATCGATCTCACGCTCCAGTTTTCCCTCATTCGTGAACAAGATCCCGAGATACTTAAACTCCTCCACTTGGGGCAGGACCTCCTCCCCGACCCGGAGAGGGCATGCTACCCTTTTCCGGCTCAAGACCATGGCCTCGGATTTGGAGGAACTGATCCTCATCCCGGCCGCATCACACTCGGCTGCAAACCGCTCCAGTGAAAGTTGTAAATCACGAACTGATGAAGCCAATAGGACCACATCATCTGCAAAAAACAGAGAAGAGATTCTAAGGCCACCAAAACGGATCCTCTCAACACCTTGGCTGCGCCTAGAAATTCTGTCCATAAAAGTTATGAACAGAATCGGTGACAAAGGGCAACCTTGGCGGAGTCCAACTCTCACTGGAAACGAGCCTGACTTACTGCCGGCAATGCGGACCAAGCTCTGACACCGGTCGTACAGGGACCTAACAGCCCATATCAAAGGGCCTGGTACCCCATACTCCCGGAGTACCCCCCACAGAACCTGATGGAGATGTTCAATATTTATCATCTAAAACTAATTACTCTGACCCAATAATTATAACCCAGCTCACTTATATCAAATATTCTCTGTTCCCTTTAAACACTTATATTTGATAGTACAAACATGTTGTTTGCTTTTCTTTGATACAGAAAAGACAGTCTTCTAGCCTTGACAATGTTTGGATTAGATGTTCTTGTTTGATCAGAACCATGACTTGTTTGTTTTATCTGTAAGACGTCAGAGCTTGTCAAACTCCACCTGCTTCTTGTTTAAATAGCTTGTCATGTCCAGTACAATTCGGAATTGTGCTGGACAATGTATTTGAGACCAAACTAAGTTTCAAAAGACATTAAAAGCCCTTCCCCTTTGCAAAGTTGTTTGTCTGATTTAACACTGTTCTCTTGTTTATCTTGTGTGGTTTTTATTAAGGTAACAGGGGTTTAAAATCCCCATCAGAACCCCCCGAGGGACGCGGTCGAATGCCTTCTCCAAGTCCACAAAGGACATGTAAACTGGTTGGGCAAACTCCCATGTACCCTCCAGGACCCTGCTGAGGGTGTAGAGCTGGTCCAGTGTTCCACGACCAGCACGAAAACCACACTGCTCCTCCTGAATCCGAGGTTCGACTATCCGACGGACCCTCCTCTCCAGAACCCCTGAATAGACCTTACCAGGGAGGCTTAAGAGTGTGATCCCCCTATAGTTGGAACACACCCTACGGTCCCCCTTTTTGAATAGGGGAACCACCACCCCAGTCTGCCAATCCAAGGGAACTGCCCCCAATGTCCACGCGATATTGCAGAGTCGCGTAAGCCAACACAACCCCACAACATCCAGAGCCCTAAGGAACTCAGGACGAATCTCATCCACCCCCGGAGCCCTGCCACCGCGGAGCTTTTTAACCACCTCGGTGACCTCAGCACCAGAGATTGGAGAGCCCGACCCAAA
>JBBPBX010002561.1:41859-55952 GCA_038048925.1 Garcialebias charrua
TAGACACAACACTTTAATGTTATATGTATACATTGCATTTAAATGCAGGCAAATATGACATTTAATGTGTGCGACACTGTTGCATTATCTTTTCATCTTATTCTCTGTTCTACAGCTGTCGCCCCGATCACCCCATTGCACCCACCCTTTCTTGCATAAGGGTGTAGGTGTGGTGGGTGCAGCGGGGGCCTTGACCCTGATGAGGCCAAGAAGGGAGCCACCAGTGAGCTAAGCCACGCTGGCTCCCAGTTGCCTCCCCAACTCTTCAAATCATGAATAATGCAACAGAGAAATACATTTATCTTTTATTAGCCCTTGCCCCCAGGCTATCGTTCAGTCAGTCCAGATCTACCACGGCACAGCAATGAGCTTTCTGAAAACCGCACTCCTACCCCACCCGCGATTGTCTCTACTTCTTTAGAAGTTGGGGGATTTGTCCTGGAGATGGGTAATCAGGCTTGATTTTGGAAGGGCCAGGCTATGGTTTGAAGGAGCAGCCCTCTCCAAGTTAAGCCATGTGTTCCTGGTATAAAAATCAAAATGACAAGGCACACTCAGACTCGCAAAGGAAGCGAAAACAATAAATAAATAAAGAAGTTGATCAGGAACAAAGTTGTGTGAGTGCTGAGTGAGAGGATTGCACAACAATGCCAAAAGTGAATAAAAAAAAGTTGATTATTATTTAAAGTTGTTGATTTCTGAGTGAAGCCTTGACCGACAGAACAAAAAGAAAACATCATCAAGAATACCCTGATGCATGCTCAATAATCCAGGTAGAAAAAAAAACTAAAAAAGCTAAGTCAAGAATAGAGTATCATCAAGAATAGAATATTGTCACAATGTGTGTGATTTTTTTTTTAAACACAAGAATTTCTCTGAAGATTTTCTCTATAAATGTAATCACGAACGAGGTCTGGTGAATATATTTTCAAGAATTGTATTTTTTTTAAAGAAAAAATAGAGATTTTATTCTAAAAACACAAACAAATAAACAGATTGGTGAATGAATTAAACACAATTTACTCTTAGAAAAGCCAGTCTGCATCAAATGAAGACACGATCCACCTCTGTTGACACAGCTTCTTATAAGACACTGTATGATTTCAAATCAGCCAGGCCTTAATGCGCTACGTATCATTGCACAGTAATGTGGGAATAACATTGTCTTCCTGCGTATACGAAGGATCAGGAGGATTTCGGATCAGCCGTCTCGTCGTCATTGCTTCCACGTTTGTGTGTGTGGGCTCTGGGAGGGGGAGGGCAAATGCAAGATACCTTAACACTCCGTATGTTCACACTGATTCACGGTTTCACCTGCAAGAAAGAAGAAAAAAAAAAACACAAGAACTGGAGTGGCTTCAGCAACCACTTCAAGCTTTATTTGTGAATAGCTAGTAAAATTATATTTGACAAAATGTTATGTTTTATGTTTAGTGAACAAAAAGAGTTAACCATTAATTTAAAAACATATTGCGAATAAACACTTTTTTTTCCATTCAACATGTTTTTATGTTTTATTTCTAAATACATTTCTTAGAATATTATGCTTTTGTGTGGGTTGTGTTTTGTCGGTTTTCTAAAGTAACCTGACGAGTGCTTCTGTGTATTGTCTATTGAATTATGAATAAAAATAAATAAATAATACGAGTTAAAGTTCTGATATTTATTTATTTATTTAAAGTTAATGTTTCAATCATCAATAGGTATTTAAAAAAAAAAAGAAACTATTCATTTACAGTAATTCTTTGAAACATCCTCTCATGTTTGTTGATGCAATCCACCCACAGGAGTCAACATCTTGCAAATACATTTTTTAAAGAATTTTGAAGTGAGAAGTTTTGTCACTAAACCGACGTCAGATATTCACGGACGTGAAACATGCAGGAACAAAAACACACTCGAGAAACACTGAAGCTGACATCACTTTTTCAGCCAACAATAACAAGTTCAAGCACACACTTCTTCCCAACAAGGCCCCTCCTCACCCCCTCCCAACACACAAACACACAGCAAAACCTAATTCTCTTTCCTTCATACCCCCACGCACAACCCACATGGCGTCCAGCCCCTCTTACCCACCACTCCCCTGCACCCAAAGCCTTCAAGCAGCCCCGAGCTCGTGTTGTCACGCATCAGTTGCCCGGCGTTGCGGATGAGGCCTCGCTATAGCTGGGTCCAAGCCAGCAACTCCTCAGCTCCCTGCTCTGCTCTATGGAAGGCAGAGAAGCTGAAAGCACCATTTATCATCACTTGTGTGGGCAGCATCACCACGGCAACGCTCAGGCTGGCAAATGCCACTGCTGTGAATACTAATGAGGCTCTTGGCAGGCCTGTGTTGGCGTAAATGGGGCCGGGGTTGTACTCGGTGTGCGCGCGTGCGTATGTGTTTGCGTGCACTAAACTCCAGGAGGGCTGCAGTAGAGGTAAACAGTCCAAAGGAAATCAATTAAGGGTTTCCACAGTGTTTGGCAAGAGCTCTAATCTTCAGCAGCACATTTTAAAATAAGGGTGAAATCTGCCTTTAATACCTCCTCTGCATTCTGCATGACAATAAACAAGCGGGCGACAATAAACAGCCGAGCACAGCCGAGCTTGACTAAGTCTTTACTTTGAGAAAACACATGTGAAGTCGTTATTCCAGAGTTCTTTAGCTTCCCTCCCTATGCAGCACGCGTCTTCTTCCAGCTGAACGATACCATGCAAAACATTTATTTTGTCAGCGTTTCATACTTTTTAAACAAAATGTCTATTACCCTGATGCATGCTCAATAATCCAGGTAGAAAAATCTAAAAAAGCTAAGTTTGTGAGAGGGTGCTATTTATAAGACTGAGCTGAATCCAGCACCTCAGACTGAGGAAGTCTTTCGGACAAAAGACGAAACGTTTCTACAATTTTTTTGCTTTGTTTTGTTTTGTTTTTTTGAATGTCCAGAGGACCAGACTTAGCTTTTTTAGATTTTTAAACATGTCTATTAGTAAGACCATTTAATGTTATAACAGTATTATCGCTACCTGAGTCAAAGATGGAAAGCATTTGAGTTAATTTTATGAAGACAGTGCACCAATGCAAACCGAGCACATCTGCCCAATTGTCTTGTATTTAGTTTGAGCTGACTCTTTAGCACTTTGAGATTTTTATTAATGAAAAGTGCAGTACAAATTGAATTTATTATTATTATTACACTGTGACCCAAGATGGTGTAGTGGCTAGGGAATCAGACTTGGGATCCAAAGGACCCAGGTTCGAACCCCGGCCACGGCACACCTTGGGGTGTCTATGAGTGCACACCTATTTTCCCCAGCTCCCCGGGCGCTGACCACGGCTGCTCACTGCACCACCTGGTGGTGGTTGGGTTAAATGCAGAGACCAATTTCGTCTGTCAAGTATGGGAAACATACACAGATGACAAAAATGTGATTATTATTATATTATTATTAAAAGAAAAGCCCCATTTCTCTATTTCACATCAACTTTTTTGCCGCAGACATATTGTGAATACATTGGAGAATGTCGGCCTGGCTCTTGATTGATTCAGGCACTTTGACTAAGCAGGGATCTAATTGATTCTTTGTTGGAAATAGTTGGAGTAAAATTGGTTCTTCAAACTTTTCATTAATTTACCTCTTTACCAAAACTTGTTTTCTGGAAATGTAAGGTGTTTTGGGCTTTCGCTGTCTGTCAGTGGTGTGGCGCTCCAGGGATTTTCATGGGCTGCTAGAGGGGAAGAGAGAATGCATGTTTGTGTTTTGTGTACAAATCTGTTTATGTATTAGATAAATAGGAGGGGCTGGGGGATGATTGGGTGCACAATGCTTGCTCATCCTTACAGAGTGACTTATTAGTGCTAATTGGGAAGGACAGTTCAAACAAGCACAGAGGAGTAGTTGTCACACAGGCGTGACACGAGTGGAGCGAGGCAGGCAGTGCCGGGTGCTTTTCCAAGCTTCAGCCCTCCCTTTTCCCAACCCCAGTCCTTCCCACTACCACCACCTCCTCCTTCTCCTCCCCCTGGTTGTCACTGGCCCCTGGCTTGGCCATGCAGAGTGGTCACAGAGTGGGCTCTTTGTCTGAACACAGCCATTAGCAGTCATCGGACTTCAGAAATGTGAACAGGACAAGGCAGCGGACAGAGGCGCAGACAGAAACACGGCTGTCTGAGACCCTTAGGAAGTCAACAGCTGACGGAAGGGCCAACACAAAGAAGGAGCTGCTGAAGCACGGGGCACGTGATCAGCATTGAATATGAACCCTTATTTTGCATGTGCACTTCATGTTGTTCATACAGAAATATCTGCCCACTGCCTAGGCCCATAAACATGCTAAAAATGAACACACACACTCAAAGGAGCACACAAGGCTGCACACATCACAGCCTCCATTAGCTGTGCATAAGATACGCTGACACCATATGATGGGAAAGGCATTCTCCCTGCCCTGAACCCTCTAGTTAACGAGGAATCAACTGGTGGCGCTTCGACATTAGGACCTTTC
The DNA here is from genome assembly GCA_038048925.1 of Garcialebias charrua. NCBI lineage: Eukaryota > Metazoa > Chordata > Actinopteri > Cyprinodontiformes > Rivulidae > Garcialebias > Garcialebias charrua. The sequence continues at coordinate 46,352 of JBBPBX010002561.1, forward strand.
ATTGGAATATGCTCCATACTAATTTTTAGCTCCCCTTCTATTTTTCCTCAAAGATGCTAATTCCAGCGATTATTTAGTACCATAATAGCTGCAATTATATTCTGCACAAACTGATAGAAGGTATAAGCACCAATTAGTAAGTGGTCATTATCTTAAGCATTTGGTTCATGGAGAGTGAAGTAATAGGCAACTATTCAGTAACCTCACTCTGGGGAAAAAAATGACTGTACAGTGTGTTGGTAATTATTGGAGCTTGTTTGCATTCTGTTTTGAAAGCAGTATTTTTAGTCAGTATTTTGTATTGCTGCCTATTTGAAATGATGGTGTGTTATAAAGACCATCCATGAATCCAATATTTGCTGCTTGATCTGGAGTTGGGTCATGGGGGCATCAACAGCGAGGCCCAGACAGGCATCTCCACAGCCCCCTCCTCCAGCTCTTCTGGGAGGATTCCAAGGAAAGCCAAGAAATAACATCTCTCCAGTGTGTCCTGGGTATTCCCAAGGTCTCTTCCCAGCTAAACATGCCTGGAACACCTCCATAGGGAGGCATCAAGGGGGCATCCCTACCAGATGCCCGAGCCACTTCAGCTAGCTCCTTTCGATGTGGAGGAGAGAGATGCTCACAAGTCATTTTTTGCAAGTCCAAGTCAAGTCTCAAGTCTCTGATCTCAAGTCCAAGTCAAGTCTCAAGTCTCTGATCTCAAGTCCAAGTCAAGTCCAAGTCAAGTCCCTAATATTTGAGTGACACCGTGAATGAATGTATGCTATTCATTCGCAAACAATGGACATTAAATGTCTCTCCTTTTAAAAATATCCAGGTTAACATTAGATTAACACACTGACGCTAAGCTTGTTTGTAGCAGCTGCTAACAACCTTTTAGGCAGTGACTACACGTTACAGCTTATTTTTATCTGAATGTAGAGGCCAAAACATTACATTAAATGTCTCTCCTCAATTCAATTCAGTTCAGTTTATTTATACTGTATAGCTCCAAGTCACAAGTTGTCTCAGGGCACTGAACAGAAACAATCAAATATAAAAATAATAAGTTAACAGAAACTTTAATATAAAAATAACAAGTTAACAGAAACTTTAATATAAAAATAATGGTAACACTATTTATCTGAGGAGACTGCTTTGAGTTTAACTCCATGTTATAAAAAAGCTACAGTAGTTAGCCAGAGTTATTTCAGGATGACTACTTACTATGAATTTCTCACAGGGCAGATTAGAGCCAACATGGAGGACTCACCAACATATACAGTATTATTATTATTATACATATAATATTGTCCAGTGTCTGATGCTGCAGTCATGTTACTGAGCTCCCACTGATGGGCTAACCTGGTTCCACCACCAGCAGCAGGATCCTCAGACAGAACAGCTGGTGAGATGTCCTGGTATCTGCAGCCCTCTCTCCATTTGTTTCTTCATGGACATGGAGCTGTGAAATTATGTTGTGCCTCTTCCTCAGCAAAAAGTTCCTCCAGTGGAGACTTTCTGGACAGACTGCAGGAAGTTCCTAAACAAACAACAGGTTTATCAGTATTATCAGTAAAAAGAGATTATTAAATCATTTTTAAGACTGAGAATGTATACAATTATTAGCTCTGTTGTTATTGCCTAACTAACCTATTCAATAATTCTTCAAACTGTGACATTCACTCATAATGGAATGAAAGAGAACATAAACAGAAATTATATAATAATGAAAACTAGAGACATTAAAACATTTTAAAAGACACAGAGAACTTTAAATGAATTAAGAATGTTAATAAGTGTTGGATTTGAGTGCAATGTAAGTGCAATCCATGGTTGAATTGAATCCACATCTGAAAAGGGATGCAACCTTTTCACAACATATGCTGTAACTGTTTTGTGGCACTCGGTTACACTGACGTATTTACCTTGGACAGTCACTGGTGAACACTGTGAAGCCATTTCAGGTCGTTTGTCTAAGAAAAAAACGAGCTAACGTTAGCATCGTGTTTGTATTTGAGCTGACTTACCGCTTTAAGCGGAGTATAACTTGTTAGCTGCCTTAATGTTGGTATGAGATGTAGTTTATAGTTTATTTATTTACCTGATGGAGCCGAAGAGGTAGCGATTAGCGAAAAGTTCGGCGGAGCGTTTTGCAGACGGACCACTCTGTACTTCCGGTCGGATACGAAGCGAAAATAATCTGGTGGAGCGCGTCAAAGACGGGACACTATTTTACTTCTCCACCCTCCTTTGCATGATAGAAAATTATTGCAAGTGCTGCACTGACCTGACTGGTCATTTTATTAATTAGTACGCTTTCGATCCCGGAGGCACACTTCCGGTGGATTCTTCTTCGTTGGTTTTCGGCGGCGGCTACTTCCGGTCGGCTAACTAAACTAGCATCGAACATTGGAATCGCAAATTAATATTTTGAACGATTTCGGGAAAACCGGTCAGTTAGTCCCGGTTCCGAACGATTCTCTATGCCCAACCCTATTCACGAGTCTCAAATGGCAAGTCCGAGTCGAGTTGGAAGTCTTTTGAATGCAAGTCCGAGTCGAGTCTGAAGTCTCTGTTTTTCCGACTTAAGTGCGACTCGAGTCCGAGTCCCAAACTCGAGTCCCCATCTCTGGGAGGAGAAGTGGCTTTACTCTGAGACTCTTCCGGCTAACTGAACTTCTCACCCTATCTCTAAGTAAGATCTCAGCTACCTTAATGAGAAAATGCATTTATTACCCCAAGTTTGTGACTATAAGTGAGGACAGGAAGAGATAAGAGAGGTAAACAGAGAACCTTGCCTTGTAGATCAGCTGTCTTCATTTCAACGGACTGGTACTGAGCACAATACTGTGGAAGCCACATGTATCCATCCGTTGATCTCATTCCCCATTCTTTCCTCACTCATGAACAAAACCCCATGATACTTAAATTATTCCACTTCAGCATGTACCTCATTCCCAACCTGGAGGTGAAAGCCCACCCTTTTTCGATTAAGGGCCATGGCCTTAGACTTTAAAGTGCCAATCCTCACTCTAGCTTCTTCACTCACAGTTGCAAACCTCTTTATTGAGCTCATCAATCTGCAGCCTAGTGTGTCCTGGTGCCATGTGCACTTATTGACACTTGTATATTTGAATGTGGTGTCCATTATGAACAAACCATGGGTTTAGATCAGAGAGGCTGTTCCTCCCTGTGACATCCCTCCAGGTTACATAATGGTGAATCCAGACCGAATGCGTTTTCTACTGCAGGAGCGTCCGGTTTACATGCAAAGTCAATGGGGGACGCACCTCCAGGCGCCTCCTGGCGTCTGGCGTCACGTCGCGTGCGTGTTGAGCGTGCTGGAGAGCGTTTTCCGTGCACGTGAACCCGCGTCAGCCTCCAAAGCCCGCCTCCAACATGCTGAAGATTTTCGCCGTTCAAACTCGTGAACGCGTGTCCGACCAATCAGGAGAGTCGGGTGGAGGAGAAAGGGGGAGTCCGCTATGTGACGTGGAAACGAGGGGGCGGGGGTAATGCGCAGCAATGTGACGTATTGTTTGTGGGACGCAGGAAAGACCCGCGAGGTCGTGGACTATGGAAGAGAAACTCATTGTAGCTGTGTGTTCGCGACAATTCCTTCACGACCAGTCAAGTCTGCTCTACAGGGACAAAAATAAAAAGCTCCTTGCCTGGCGGAGTGCAGAGAGGAACTCGGTGTACCGGTAAGCTCCTCCCCCCCCGCCGCCGCAACGCAGCCACAATTTCACGTTCTGGTTTGGACACCACTGGGTCCAGTGCGTCCACTTGCGTGCGTGTTGAGCTTTTTTGCCGTTGAAATCGCGTTCGGTCTGGATGTACCATAAGCCCGTGGGCAATAAAGTCCTCTTGCAGAATGACAGAGTTCCAAGCTGGGATACCTTTCATCACCTCTGCTATGGACTCAGGCTGCTCTGAACTGCTATTTGGTACGTAGACACAAACAAAAATTAGAGCCAATACCTTCGCAAGTATAGGCACAAGGAAACTACTCTTTCATCAACATTTCCAATTTACAAGTGTCAAGCCTGCTCCTTCCCTCCCTAAGTTTTTCCTCCTCCCTGCTTGCTTTTTTTGTCTCGTCTGACTCTTCAGTGCTCACTCGAACCAATTTGCGATGGATTTAATAAATTGGGCTGTTTCTTCAATAGATAAGATTTTTTCCACGAAGCGGACCGTGCCAGGAGAAGCGGTCTGCCCCTCTGACACACACGCGGTTGGATACATGATGGACTCATGGGGACAGTGGCAGCCTATGTGTATGACCGTGTTGACTGTCGAAGACGTGGAAGATTTGTGGATTATTGGCCTATTGGTAGCAGCTGCTCTGTTTTTTGGCGTCGGCGGAGCTGTCTGTTACCTGAAGCTGAGGAGAGCTTCGGCGGCTATCAGCGCGCTGGCGAAACTCCCTGATCAGCAAGATTCTCTGATCCGAGCCGTGAGCTCCTCATCCCAGCTGTTGTATGAGCTCAATCGCACGTTGGGAGCGGCGGACTGCCGCGGACCTGCTGGGCGCTTTGGAACTCGTTTGCAGCCGCCCGGGCTCCATCAGGGCACGGATGGGGGTTCATAGAATCGGAACCTCATATGATTTGGAATTTTGGCCCTGAAACAGCGTCTGGACTTGGAAGGCTGCAGTGAAAAAGAACATTGTGGTCTGAATTGGAACAAACAAAGAGACTATCTAATCTGGTTTCTGCACATGTCCTTGAAAAGAGGCCTGTTTGGAAACTTTTCTCCTGGAGCGTAGAGCTGGAGTGTCACTGCTGACCTCACCCGCCCTCCCCCCCCAGAGATCTCTGTGTGTGCCTCGGATAACGCCCAGCTGCACAACTGCTGAACTGTGTTCTCTGAAGTTACTCGCAGACTCTATATCTCCTTGCATGTCGTCAAAACTGCAACAATGTCTCGTGTGGTTGTGCTTCTGCTGATAGAGTTTTTGGGACTTTATCATGGAGTGTCTTCAGGCAATCTTTGATAAATTCTTTTTTTGAATATCACAAATGATACCTATTGTGTTTTTCCTTTTTCCATATCTGTTTTGCTCTCATTCAGGATGGATGAGAGATGGCCGCGCTGACGAACATACATATGTTTTGAATATATATGTTTTGAATTGCTGCAGCTTAACATTCTCTACCCCTCCTCTGGATGACTGTGTTTACATGATCACGTTGTATTGGTTTACTGGTGCAATGTTAATAAAAAATCTCTTATCTCTTATCTTATCTTATCTATAAGTAGGCTCAAACCAGCCTGGCACCTTTCACCATAGTTAACTCTAGAGTGGAATAAGATCAAGCCCCTCTCAAGAAGATTGGTCCCAGAGTTCATGCCATGCATTGAGGTAAGCCTGAATATATCTAGTAAGTATCCGACAATGTTCAGTCAGGTCACCCGGACCGTCCAAATGACCTGATTGAACATTGCTGGATTTTATAACTAGATTATTGAGCATGGGCTTTGGTATCTAGTCGGTACCGCTCAACCTCAAACACAAACTCTGGCTTTTTCCTCACCAGAAAGGGGACATTTCATGTCCCAAGAACCAGCTTTGGCAAGCTAGGTATAAGTGCAAACCACATGCCTATATACCTGACCCATATGACCCCTCCTGTAGTTGCTGGGCCCACAGGAAGGCAAACCCACACAGCCAATTTGGGCCTATGAGTGGAGGCCCAGTCAGAAGACTCTCTCCGACTCTCTCCAGGGTGAAGCCCCGGTAACTCATGTCCAGAGACGGACATCAAGCTCCTTGCTTTTTCTTGTCCACACAAGTACTGTACTGTGAGAATCATTCTTAGTCTGGTCTGTCACCTAGGACCAATCTGCCTCAGGAGACCCTACCAGGGAGTAATTGCCCCCAACAGCTTAGGTCATATAATAATTTAGGCACACAAACTCCTCCCCACAAATAATTTAGAAACATCTTTACTTTTACTATGGCAGTGCCTCGTTTAATTATTTTGGTTTTGTAAATGGCAAGGGAATAAAAATTAACATTTTCAAAACCTTTTTTAAATACATTTCAGCAATGGGAATAAAACAACAACGCGTGCTAAATAAGTCAAATTCCAAACGCTTTCTTGATGCTCAACTAAAACAGACGAATTTTAATAATGAAAAATTCTAGAATATATGAAAAACCTGACGTTCCGTGGGTATATAATGGTTATGGCCTCTATTTTTGTGTCTTGTGTGTCTGCTTTCTCAAAGCCACGGCAGCGAGGATCACAAGAGCGGTATCAAAGCACTTGGCCACCCTGTGAAATGTCTTCTCGCAGCAGGAGGTTGCAGGATTGTTGTCGACATCCCAGCTTTCTTTGAATGTCAGCCTCACTAACAGGGCAGTCGGGCTACATGGCTGCTGACGGTACCAAAACACTTTCAACTTTATTCTTTATCCCCCTCTTTATTTTCAGCACAGCGCCTCTTAGTGGCACAAGAGACGACAGACAAACTATTGTGACGCTTTGTATTTGTTTTACTCTAACTACAGAAAAATCCCTTTGTATTCATGTGTGTTGAGGTGAACATCAGGTCAGAGTGTTTTATTTATGATGGGGTATGCCATGAGATTTTTTTTCTTTTTTTCCACTGTGACACAAACAAGACTTGTGCAGCATGCAAGTCAACATGGTGCTGAAACAAGACAGCTGAGCACAACAGCTTTACACATAAATAAAACTCACCCTAACACATTGAACCTGCTTAATAGATGTTTAACTAAACCCCCTCATTTCAAACAGTTTGACCCTGGTTTGCTAAAACACAATGTGAGAACTCCCCGAGGATTAGGCCCTGACCTCACGAGGGAATGGAGGGTAGGCCCACACTGGTTATAAAGGAGACGGCCATTGTGCTGTCCAGGCATGGGGGAGGACAGTGTGAGGGAGATACATGCCAGTGGGTGGAGATAGTCTTGTTGTAACGACATCTTGATGGAGCATCATTCCCACCCACCGGAGCAACACCGGCTCTGTATGTATTTTAATGAGGCTTTGTGTCTGCCCACATACAGCCCATCCACTGACAGGGAACGTGTTAGCAACATGCTCACCCTTTGTCTCAGCACCCAATCACAAAATCGACTGGTCGCTAGATTTATTCTCTTGACTCTGTGTGTGTCCATATGTGCAGGGATGTAAATAGTGTGAATGACCTTTTACAGACAAGGTGGTGCATAGTTGGCACGGGGCGTAAAACCGCTGAGGACAACCACAAAATTCATGGTACTTGTGTGCACTTGCAAGGATGAGGCAGAAAAAAAAAAACTTTACTTTTATTTAGCCTTTTTAATTTCCTTAAATAATAATTTGTCTTTAATTTTTCTAAATCAAGATCATATTTAATTACTTTTAATTTAAAGCCTAGTCTTTTTTTTTACAACAGAGCTTCTATGGAGAACAAAGCAAATTTGAGGTAATTTTATTTTCCTAAATGGGGATATACTGAAGTGAGCTAGGATGCAATTCAGATTTTCTTTTCTTGGTTAATGACCTTGATCAGGAAAACTCGAGGGTCAGAGCCTCTCCAGTCTCTATTGTAAACTCCAATAGAATGTTAATGAATTGGTGTACTGAATATTAAAATGCAGACCTCCTTTCAGCACCCAGTCAGACTGCTGGGGCATGTTGAGTGCTTTGGCGGCAAGACATGCCGAGTCTGCCTTGCTGAGAGGTTGCTGCTGACTGGAGAAATGGTGGCTGGGAAAACTGAAGCCGTTCCATTTTTTAATCAGGGCAAGTGTGTCTTTGTTGTATATACAGTATACATGTATATATATTAACTTATCAGGGAGTAAACGGATGAAGACACAGGGTTGGGGTTACTGGAGGTGTGTGAACTGTAGATCTAGTATGTGGGTGTGTCACTTGGCTCACAGTTGGGTGATTTGTTATCCCAAAGGTTTTCTTGGGAGAGAGTACAATGGTTGATTTAGGGTGCGCCCAGTGCCCTGGCCCTTCTCGCCCGCTCCGGAAGTGCTTCGTTTTGTTCAGAGGACAGCTGCACGGCTTCTGTTTGTCTTTCTATGCCTTCTGATTGGCCTGGCATGCTTGAGAAAGGCACGAGTACTGATTGTTTCACACAGAACCTGGCACGCTATCCGCTGGGCGGATGGTTTATTGGGGGAGAGGTAGAACTAAATCAACAAAGAGAAACAGGAGCCAAAAACGTCCAGCTTTCAAAACAAACAAGCATCTATACAGAAGCTCCAAGCCACCATGAAATATTACAAATAGCAATAGAATACTTGTCTCTCTAGTGCTACCTCAATCAATGGTTATTGTAGTCAAGTATTAACCCCCACTGAGCCAGAGTGGCATAACTCCTTCAGCCTGCAAATGATGGATCACATGTTAATAAATATTACATAAGAAGGCAAAATTAGACAGAAACAAGGAAAAGCGGAAGCTAAGCTTGTTATTTTCTTTACACCAGTTATTACAAATATTATATTCACCAAAACCTGTTGAAATTAGTGAGTTGGGAAAATCTAAAATGATGAGACTGATACAAAAATAAAATTATTTAAACAAAAGTTTGCAGCTGCAGCTCCATATGTATGCCAATCAAATCAAGCAACATATTTAATGCCACCTGACAATTTGAACAGTTTCACCTTGCATTTGGCATCTAAATAAAAAAAATAAAAAAAACCGGGGTTATCCTATTTCAGGTCGAATGAATAGAACAGATCCCACAATTTATTCAGCCATGCCTGTTTCTTTCTTCTTCTTTTTTTCACGGCCCTGCACCGAGTCGTTCTATACAAGGCTGAGTGAGCTGTGGCCTCCATCTCCCTGAAAGAGGACAGGGGGGAAAAGGCAGCAAGTAAACAAAAAACCACGAGTTGGTTTTTCCTTGCCTCTCCATCCTACTCATTTTGAAGCAGCTGTGCAGAGGATGTCAAAAATTCAGAGTAGCTTCTTTTTTATATACCTTTCTGTCAAGTATTTCTTTTTTTCCCCTCCAGTTCAGATAGAAACCAATGTCTGATGACACATTGGAGGTACTCTAAAACAACCTGGAGAAAATAGAAGAGCAAGAAGTAAAAAAAAAAAAAAAAAAAAAAAGGATGCATGCATGAGAGCTTGCCTGTTTTTTTTTCTTCCTTTCTCTGCACGTGCCTGTGCGCACCCTTGTGTGTGCATGGTATTTTTTTGTGTGTTCAACCCTGCTGCTGGTGTTCAACGTAAAAGAAAGGGATTTTCCCTCTTTGTTTCAAATTTCACAGGCCGTCCAAATGGGCACGGACATCCTTACAAAATAAATAAGTAAAAGGATGTATCAGTGGCCAACATCTGCAGATTATGATTAGCGTTTGGAAATAGCATCCTTGAATGAGATTTGGATGTTGACTGTCAGTCTTTCTTTATGAGTGCGACTCCTATTCTAGAAAACTAAAGGGTAACGCTTTGTCCCTAAATTGGCTACAATTTGGAAGGAGAAGGAAATCCTCTTCTCTCTCTCTCTCGCCGCATTATGATGTGCCGTCTGAACAAGAAAGAGACACTATTAATTGTGTTGAATATGAATAGCTGTATTTGGTTAAACAGTTTCAAAGGAAATTGGCCCAAAGGAACTTTTTTCCTCT
>JBBPBX010002561.1:63812-75823 GCA_038048925.1 Garcialebias charrua
TCTGGTGATCGTTAGTTCATCTACCGTATTTTTCGGATTATAGGTCGCACCGGAATATAGGTCGCAGTGTCCAATTATTGCCAAAAAATTGGAAAAATCCATAAATAGGTTGCACCGGTGTATAGGTCGCACCTACGTCACCGCCGACGTAACGCGTCATCCACCGCTGACGCGCCGCGTGACCGCTGAGTCAACCCGGCAATATGGACCGAGTGTTTAGCTCTGCTGCTAATGTCTGCCAGAAGCTAACAGAAGCTAAACACGAGACGAGTCCGTCTCTGAAAACACGAATAAAAAATCGAATCTCATCTCAAATGTTTTCTCCAGGACATAGTTAAGTACATTAGAGCCTTATAATTACTCTGTAAGCAGAAATAAATATACACCAAGTGGTTTTGAAGCTATTCATAAGCTATTTATAACGTCAACAGAAGCTACTAAACACGAGACCAGTCCGCCTCTGACACGAATAAAAAATTGAATCTCATCTCAAATGTTTTCTCCAGGACATAGTTAAGTACATTAGAGCCTTATAATTACTCTGTAAGCAGAAATAAATATACAACGAGTGGTTTTAAAGCTATTTATAAAGTTAACAGAAGCTAAACACGAGACCAGTCCGCCTCTGCTAACAGAAGCTATGCTAATAAAATATCTTTTTTTAATTTCAAACATCTAATAAAGCTACTCACTTGTAAACGTCCACACTGTGATTCCATTATGCAAGTTTCAGAAAAATCAGCTGAGTGGTTCTTGACTTATCTTGCTGACAAACAGCAAACAAACAGAGCTAACACAAGCTATATCCAGACCAGGAGGCCGACAGAGTCAGTCTGAGCAGAGGAGCTTTTTTTCGGACACATGACAGTCTTTTTCTTCTTCTTGGGTCGGTGTACTCCTCTGGAAGTGGTACTGCATTGCGCCCCTAGCCGCCGAAAGTGGTACTGCACCATTTTCTGCCAAACTGAAAAAGGCTCATAACTGAGTCAAAAATTGGTCTAAAAATATGGAAAAAAATCCATAAATAGGTCGCACTGGTGTATAGGTCGCAGGCCTTGAAAAAAACCATAAAAAGGTGCGACCAATAATCCGAAAAATACTGTAGTGGACCTTCCCAGGGTCAAACTAAGGTTTTTGAACTGTCCAGTGATGACCTTTACTGACCTCTCAGTAAAACAAGACATTTACTACAAATTATTCCATTAGTTGTAATCTGAGAACATAGTCACCAAAAGAGACTATTTCTATCTTTGATTTTATTCTAATGTATTCAAAAGAATAACTTTTGTCATTTTCATGATATGTGTTATATGCTGTTATTCTTTAAATGTGAAACATTAATGTGTCATTTCTGCAAATGAAAAGGTGTCAAAGTTGAATAACGTGTCAAATTGACTTGCTCAGGAGTTGTTTTTGTTGAGTTCAGCTAAAACTCTCGTTAGCGTCGAGATATCTCCTCTCTTTCAGACACTTTTCCAAAACATTCCTCTTTGTCATCTAAGCAGACTTGCTGTCAACCTTGAGTTTTCACTTCACGTTTTCACACTCCTCTTGGCCCACGGACCAATGAGGAAAGTGTGTTCTAATCTCAACATTTTTGAGTAAAAGCGTTTGCTTCCGTGAACGCTTTAGAGTTTGAATGGACAGAGACCTGAAAGCTCTCTGCCTTGGAAGCTGATGTAAGCTGCAGTCATACGCCAAAGACTGGCTTATTCAGCGAAGAATTTATGGACGCCTCCATAAATTCAATAGAGCTAAAGAGCTCCAAGTTCTTAATGAACTTTCTTTGAGAAACATCTCGTCTTGAAGTCAACCAGGAGCGGACACATTTTCTGATGATCCAAGCGGAACCCAGGAGACGTTGGAAAGTAAACAACCAGTTCGGACGAACTGGGCCTGAAGGACTCTGTGCATCTGAAAGGCTGGTGCCATCTCTTTACCAGACTTCTCGTCTGTGAAGGTAATGAGTCAGCGTTTACAAACGTACCTGGGATTTCAGCAGAAATCTGATGGGAGTGTCACTTCTGGTAACATGCTCAAGACAATTTCCTTTAAACCATCTCTCCATCTCTCCTCCTATTTCTTTATCCCTCTCAATTTATCTGGTAACTATATAGTATTTTCTGGTGTATAGGTTGCACCTGTGTATAGGTCGCATTGTCCAATTATTACCAATAGATTGGAAAAAAATCCCTAGATAGGTCGCACTGGTGTATAGGTCGCACCTACGTTTAGCTCTGCTGCAAATGTCTGCCACAGGAGTGCACAGCAAGGCTTTTAAGAAGATTAACACTTAAAAACAATTATTTGTTTGATAAAAATTATAGCAAATATATGTCTGAGCTGAACTTTTCCTTAATAAATGAACGTAATTGTGAAATGAGCTGGATTTAAAAATTTGTTTCACCGAAAGTGATAACAAGCCATATATAGGTCGCACCTGAGTATAGGTCGCAGGCCTTGAAAAAAAAAAAACATAAAAAGGTGCGACCTATACACCGGAAAATACGGTAAGCTAAAGAGCCACAGACTAAGTATAATGACATCCTGTATTTATGTCTGTTGTGTTGCAATTTAAATGTGCTGACGTGTTAAATTGCAAGAAAGTGAAATCATGTCAATCAAGTGTAATGGTGTTAATTTAGTTGATTTATTTTAAATAAATGGTAGTGTCTTTGACATACCAAACTAAGTCAACGTTCTCTGTCACTTAATGGCTTTATTTATTTATCCATCATAAAGATCACAGAAATATTGGGTAAACTGAAAAAGAAAAGAATCCGTGAAAATACTATTCAATCTGAATAAGTAATTTAATTAAGGTAAAGAGGTCAGATTAATATTGACCTCCCCTAAATCCTTTACAATACGGTACATTATTTTCTGTCCTGATGCAGCAGAAATGGAAACAAAATCCCTTCAGTTTGCTCCTGTTGTTGAGCCTGCTATTGTAACATCTGTCCAATGTGTTCATGGGTGAATGCATGCAGATTAAATTATGTTTGCTGGTCAGTAAAATGAATCTGTGTGTTTTGTGGATTCAGCAATAGTGTATTTAGCAACATTGCTGCAGTGCTGCCTTAGTTATGGACAAATGCTGCTGTCTCTTTTTAACATGCACAACCACTAGTGAATTGCTGCCATTTTGCATAGCTTAAGACAAGTGCACACACTGATAGACAAAGGCATTTGAATGTTGTATACAGAGTGTATGTCTGCATGCATGAACACATTTCTGTCTTCAAGTGTGAATGTGTCTGTGAGTGGGTACTATCATCACATGTGAAAATGTGAATGTGAAGTTGGAACAGTGCCCCTGAGTGCCTTTTTAAATGAGCAAATCAATCGCAGGGCGGACCCTCGTGTTTCCCACCTCCGAGGGTGATGCTGTTATGCACACGCTCCAACCAGGATAGATCTATAGTGTTTTAATAGCATGCAGAATATTAATCTTGTCTTTCTATTTACAGTACTCTTTTTTTTTTTATGTATCTGTCTTCAACATTGCTTAAGCGCTATGTAAATTGTGCATGTGCGTGTATTTGTGAGTCTCAGGATGTGTGTGAACATGGTACTGGACACTTCAACCTGCCTAATGGATACAACTTCATTGGATATGGTCATTATCGTGGATGTTCAAAAGTGATGGGGCTTCACATTATCACAATACATCCTGCACCATTCTCACCTAATGTCTAATTATGCATGGGCGCTGGACACAATGCACCCTACCCACAGCATCAGCCAGGCCACGGCTTAATTGATTTTATCTGTTTGTGATTAAAAAAAAGAAGTCAACTTTAGATGTTACATTGGTCTAAATGCTGTCGTTTATTGTAACGGGTCAAATTATAGCTAAAAATTAGCACCACAGCTCTCAATTTAGATTTTAATAAATGAAAAGGCTTTGTGGGATGATAAGTTTAGATATTGCCAATTGGTAGCACACGGCTTCAGCCTTAACATGGGGAGTTGAGGAGCACAAAGGCTAATCAATGTCAGGGTGGAAGAGGAGAATCCCCTGGCCCACACTATTTGACTTAACTGCTCCGTTTGTGCTCCTACTGATCCTGTGGTCTTTGTGTACATTGTAATGAGTGCTGACATAATCCTGCGGATTTTCCTGGAGGCCAAATCTCCATCAGGCCTGGAGTTTCTCCCTCCGATCAGGAGGACTGCCAGAGGGGAGAAAGACAGAATCCCAATGCCCCCCCCACCCCCATGAGACACTTACATTTAGGGATGGTTTGAAGCGCTCTGTGATTGAGCTCGTAACCCATTTTAATCCTATTAACACCAGCCAACAAAAGCTAAATCTGCTGCCGGACAGGCCAGAAGAAAGAAAATGTGGCTTGCAACTAAAATGAGATGTGTAAAAATTGTAGTAAAAATAACTGAAACTTCAGTGAACAATGAACAAAAGTACAAGAAGCAAAAAAACTTAAAACAAAAAGCTTCTTTGTCCCGCAGGCTCAAAGAGGTAGAGCACCATTTGCAAGTGTCAAATACACACTAGGATAACTCATTCAGATTCGATTCATCTTGGAGCATGACGGATTTGCTATGGGTGGAAACGGTAATAAACACACTGCACAGGAAGTGCGTCCAGCATCTTGTGGGTGATGGTACCTCGGGGTCAAGGAACAAAAACTGGGAAGCTTTCAATACACTTTTGTTTTGAGTGCTTCATGGGGCAAAGGGGCCAAGTTTGCTGGTGGTCTGTGTCTTTGCCGCATCACACAGAGAGAGAAGGGTTTTACACATCTAGTGTGGCAGCTTAAAACCCACCATTGTAGAAAATAAGAAGGGAATGACAGCGCCTATACAGAGAGAGAGAAAGTTGTATAGCAGGATATGACTTTTGGAAGATCCATGGGGGAAACAACCAATAACTAGGATGAAGAATAAAACGCTGCAGTTTCTTCCTTAGTGTCTTCAGTTATCTCTCAGTGCTCTTTGCTTGGACTCTTGTCCTCCTTGTCTGATACACTTCCACTTTGCTCATCACCATACTAATTTGTCAAAATAGTGGCTTAATCCAGTAGTAAAAGCTATGTATGATGATAATTGTCACTGTGGGCGCTACATGATGAGCTGATGTGCCATTGCAGCAGGGGTAGTCTTTGACATGGATCATTAGAGACAGAAGACTTTACCAAAGATACAACAGGCCGTGAACCAAAATTCCACAGGGAATTGCCGGCACCCCTGTTCGCTGCTCCGACATCATTATTTAGCAAACGTAGAAAACCCTGCTTCTTTGCTCCTTTCCCTGTGGAGTTCCTCCTGTGCGGTGTGGGAAGTGTGCATAATCAGTGAAGTGAGACATGCGATTGGATGACTGCTGGAGACAGACAGTGAACTCCTGTGAACCTCTTGTGAGGTCTGCCCTTCACTCCTTCCAGGGCGAGGTCCTTTAAGTATCCTTCTCTGAGACAGGCCACGCTTCTGGCATCCCAGAATTCATTTATGTATGGGTCTGACCTTTCCTATAATGAGTTCACGTCATAACCATTGACCTAAAACAAATTCAACAAAATGTTTTCCACTGCTGATATTCAGTTGAAAAAAAAAGATAGTGTGAGAAAGAAAGCAGGTTGGAGAGAATCACAGAGAGGTGTCACATCAGTGAGAGTGACTAATGTTCATCCCGCGAAAAATCTCATTTTTCAAGCATGTTAGCTATAACAGCTAATTAGATAAAAGCTTATCACTGATATGCGATGATGAAAGCGTTATATAATAAAGATCCTCCTGTTTACAAGTAATGCTTAATGTGCAGATATAATGGGAACATCAACAGAGAGTATGAACAAAATAAAACAGAATGCAATTTAAAAAAGTTAATTAAAACAAAAAAGAAGTACAAAAACAACATACATACCGTATTTTTACTTGAGAATTGAATAAGTGAATAAAAACTGAGGATAAGTCAGTAGGTCTCAACATTGGTGGATAGTAACCTTACAAATAGACACAAATTTAACTTTGTTGGTGCATCTACAAGAGCAAACATGTCTATAAATTTCCACAAACTTGGCTCGACTTTGTCAAGAAGGACAAAAAAAGTTTTGTTGTTATAAAACTAAACTGTTGTTTGAGTAGGATATTCACGGCTTTGAAGGAAAAAAAACATCTGGATTGGTATCAGCACTCAGTATGCATTGTGAATGACTCTCAGGTACAAACACAGCAAATATTATCTCAATATTTGTAAAACTGACCGAGTTATGGTAATTTATGTGTTGGCCAATGTTGATTAGCTGTGACTGCCACCTCATATTGGACTGACTCCAAAAGTTAATCAGCTTTAATCTACATCCAGAGACTACTTTCTGAATGGTTCAATAAAAATCCATCCAGTGGTTCATGAGCTATTTTGCTAACAGACATGCACTATGCACACAGTACACACATTCAAGTTGTTCAATTCTTCCTTTTGCAGGCTCAGAAGTTTATTTTTTCCTTCATTCAACCTTTATTTGTACAGTTTAATCCCATTGAGCCTCAAGGACTCATGTACAATAGAGACATGATTTCAACAAAGAGTGGTGACAACAGTGCATAACAACGACAATAGACAATCACAAAACAGGCATACTGATGTTTTTTTTTTACGATTTAAAATAAGATGGCAAAACAGAAGCAAAAACAGCTAGATTATAAGGCGAATAATATATGGCGGATATTTATGTTTTACATGGCAACACATGATTTATTTAAATTAAACAGTAAATAACAAATAATGCTTTTAAAACATACTGATAATTAAATGAATCCATAAAATGTGTATTTATTGTATTCTAGGTGTGTTTTAGACCAGAGGAAGTGGGCTTCCAGGAGTTGCACAGATATAATGGATACGGCCTCCTGGCTACAGGTGATGATAAGCACTTATCTGCTTGCACTAACCGTACATATGCATTCAGAATATTTCTTCACCCCCATTTTTCTCCATCTACTGTGTGCATCCACCGCTGGCGCTCACACACACACAAAAGTTTACATAGCAGAAATCATATCTGAACACAACAGAACGAAAGGCAGAGAAATAAGTAGCATGCCCACCCCGCTCCTCACCCAGGCTCATCTTTCCCATAATTAGCTCTCTTGTGCTGTTGTGTGTCGCACACAGCCGCTACAAAACAAGTGCTTCACGGGAGGCTGTATTTATGAACATTTCCATTTACGCCGTACAAAAAGGACATAAGCAGCGCATTCTTGGCAGTTCACGGACGAACTCTTTTTAATTCAGCGCGGAAGCGAGACGGTTTTCAGCACACATGGCCAGACAAGCGTATCACAAATAGTGCAAGGCAGGCAGATAGGAGCTCATAACAAGAGATCATCAGTAATTTTCAAAAGTACTGAGTTCCACTACGAACGGCGCTCAGCAGGTCAGAAAGTGTACTTGACAGGAAATATGCATACTGAGTGGATCCTACTCCCCTGCTTTTCATTTGCATTGTGTATTGATTTTTTTGGTCTCATTTAATACAATATTATGTGTGGGTCTACGGTGGCTTTTAGGTGTCTCTGGAGTGGACCGGTTCCATTGGAAGCTTAATGATAATTGCAGCTGGTAGAGGTAAGCTCAGGAAAATTTCATTGCATGGCCATCAGGGCCCTCTCGCCCACCTTTGCTTCCATTCCCATACTTGCTCCTTGTGTCACACACACACACGCAGGGAGAAAATAATTTGAAACAAATGATAATGGCTGAGAACAAAGGAGTAAATCAAAAGGCAGAAAAAGTGATGATGATCCTTAAAGCTGCCGGGGGAGCCATAGATTACCTTATGATATGTTATGATACGTCTGACTCACAAAACCAATATCACCGTAATACATGAATACTTTTATAGTTTGTCAATTTCTAAACAAACCCACAATAATATACTGGCCATAAAATGTCAGTAAAATGAAGTGTTTCATAATCTTTTTTTATTTTGACCTCTGTCTGGTTTTATTCTAATTTTTTTCTACTTTAGCCAAAAAACATGTTGAAGATTCCTTTACTAGTAGCACAAAACAAGTCATAAAACAGTAATGTTGAGATCAAAAAAGGCGTTCAATACAGAACAACTGGACTTTATTTGTAGCAACAAGACGTTTCGCTCATCATCCGATAAGCTTTATCAATTCTCAAAGAGAACAGATATGTCCATTTTAAATATATGTTACTAATTAGAAAAAATATAAGTTAATCACAGGGACATATAAAGACAAATGAGACACACAAGCATTCACCTAGGGACACTTAATGTTACAAATAAATCTAATGTGCATGATTTTGGTCTGAGAAAACCCACACATGCACCACTACATGGTAAGATACAGGGGCGGGGAGTGAACCCACAACCTTGTGAAGTGTCAGCTCAAACCACTGCTCCACTGTGGTGCTTATTCACAAAAACTAAAATTGGAATATTTCTCTATTATTATTTTGCACCAAAAAAAGAAAACAATTTCAAGTATTTGTCATAATTTACTAATAAACAACACCAAAAAGATGGATTTAAATTAAACATGTCAAGCTATAGTGTGGAGAAAGCAGTCTGAAGTTTAGGTAGTCTTTTAAAGAATGGTGAGAAATGCATGTTCAATAAATATGGATCAATGTCCTTGTTACCACAGTTTTCAAAAAATTTAGAAAAATTATTTGTGACCAGATTAGATTTATTGCTAAACAAAATATTCTATGTAGCAGTCTGTTAGGGTTTAGAGCAAAATGGCTTTCAGGAATTGAGAGAACAAATATCAACTGTTGTCATGTCGATCAAAAACAATATTGTGTTAGTATTTTTGTTGATTTAAAGAAAGCATTTGATACCATTGACCATGGTATTCTCATTGAACATTTTTAATAAATATGGCATTAGAGGACTAGCACAGTGGGGTACCTATTTGAAAGATAGGAAACAGTATACAAACTGTTTCCTATCTTTCAAATAGGTACAGATCTTACATAATTTATTTGTATACAAATAAATTATGTAAGATCTGACCTCTGTAATATCCCATGTGGAGTTCCTCAAGGTTCTGTACTTGGACAAAAGTTATTTTCCTCCATCTCACGATCCATCCATCCCACCTCAATCTGTTGCTGTTTGTGACCATTTTGAACCAGTCTCTCTGTCCTCTCTAGAGCAGGTCATGTGCAGCCTGAAACCATCTGGCTCCCCCTTCGATGTGGTCCCCCCTCGGCTTCTAAAGGAGGTTTTTCACACTCTAGGTCCCTCCATTCTCTCGATTGTAAATAGCAGTCTATCCTCGGGTGTGGTGCCAAAATCATTAAAACATGCTGCTGTTCAACCCCTCCTGAAAAAACCAAACCTCGACCCGTCAGTATTATCCAATTTCAGGCCTGTCTCCAGACTCCCATTTGTTTCTAAACTTCTAGAGAAAATAGTTGAGTCCCAACTAAAGTGCTTCCTGGAGGATCACGCTATCCCCGAGCTATTCCAGTCTGGCTTCAAATCCCTCCACAGCACTGAGACTGCCCTACTGAAGGTTTTTAACGACATCTTTCTATCCACAGATACTGGTGACTCTGTGCTGCTTGTCCTATTGGACCTCACATCCGCTTTCGACACCATCGACCATGAGATCCTCATTGCTAGGTTGGAGCAGTGGGTGGAGCAAATGGGGGGTTCCGCAGGGGTCCATCCTGGGTCCTCTCTTGTTCTCCTTATACCTGCTGCCACTCGGTGCTATTTTCCGGAAACACAATATACCTTTCCACTTCTACGCTGATGACTGTCAAATTTACTTCCCCCTAAGACAAAATGGTACAGGCTCTATTCAACCTCTGCTCGACTGCCTGGCTGACATCAGGGACTGGATGGCTTTAAATTTCTTAAGCTTCAATGATAAGAAGTCTGAAGCCATATTGTTCCTTCCCAATGACACAACCTCAAACCACTGCATTGACCTGTCTGCTCTACCCCTGTCCGAAAAACAAAAAGTCACAAATCTGGGAGTGATAATGGATCCTGCCATGAAACTCAACAGTCATGTAAACATGATCGTCAAATCCTGTTTTTTCCAGCTGAGGCGTCTGTCTAAGCTGAAGCCCATATTATCCAAAAACAACCTGGAGACAGTGATTCACGCATTCATTACATCTAGGCTTGATTACTGCAATTCACTTCTGTTTGGCGTCAGTCAAGCCACCATTGCACGATTACAACTGGTTCAGAACGCAGCTGCCCGATTTTTAACCAGCACACGCAAAAGAGAGCACATTACACCAGTCTTGGCCTCCCTTCACTGGCTACCGGTTCATCTTCGAATCCAATTCAAAATTCTCATGTATGTCTACAAATCGCTGAACAGTCTCGCCCCCGCCTATCTCTCGGATCTGATACACCCATATGTCCCTCCACGTGCTTTGAGGTCAGAGGATCAGGTACTCTTAATAGTTCCAGAAACTCGCCTTAAGCGCAGGGGTGACAGGGCGTTCTCTGTAGCAGGCCCAAGACTCTGGAACGAGTTACCGCTGCTCATCAAACAGGCCCCCTCCCTCTCGGTTTTCAAATCCCGGTTAAAAACTCACTACTACTCCATTGCTTTCAATGCCAGCTGATTTGTATTGGATCGTTTGATTTATGATCTGCAATGTTTTTATGTTTTTCGTGTTGTACTTCATTGTCTGTGTTGCCTGTTGCGTGTTTGTTTGTCCAGCACTTTGGTGTGGACTTGTTCCTGTTTAAAGTGCTTTATAAATAAAATGGTATGGTATGGTATGGTATGGTATTTATTTTATATGTGAATGACTTGGTAAATGTGTCAGGACTCCTTAATGTGTTCTATTTGCATACAATACCACTTTTTTTTTTTTTGGGTAAAGATATAGAACGGGTGTTGGAGTTGATGCAGACAGAATTTATAAAATTGCAAATTTAGTTTAAATGTAATTAAAACTAACTACAGTATATGATATTCAGTAATAAAAAGAGAACTGTCAATGTTCCATTTAGAATTGAGGGTGTTGAGATTTGTAGTGAGAGAGGGGAAGTTTTTGGGTGTTATTATTGATGAAAAGCTGACATGGAAGCATCACATAAATTATGTAAGAAAAAAATAGCTAAACATATTGCAGTACTGTACAAAGTAGCTCTGTATATGTTGTATAACGCAATCATTGTTCCACACAATCTATGGTATTGATGTTTAGGGGAAAGCATGCAAAACAATTATAAATCATATTTTTGTTTTACAGAAAAGAGCTGTAAGAATTATTACTAGAAAGCATTACTGTCATCCATCTAGTACATTATTTTATCAACTGAAGTTATTGAAGTTCCATGATTTGGTAGATTATAATATTTTATCAGTTATGTATAGGGCTCAGAATAATGCATTACCTTTAAATATCGAATTAAATTTTGTTAAAAGGGAGACTTGTTATAATCTTAAGGGGATAGAGATATTTGTGAAACCTAAATTTAGAACTAGTTTGAAGGGATGGTCTACTTAAATCCAGGGAACTAGATTATGGAATAATCTGGAATGCCAGATCAATGCGTATAAGAGAATGATCAAAGTTGATTTGATAAAATAATATGAAATAGCTTAATGTGTATTTAATTGAATTGTTGCTCGAGAAGGAGTTATTTATTTTGTTTTTGTTCTTTGAAGATTATTATTGTTTGAATAATTTTTTATGGAAAAAGGGGCAGATATAATAAGATTTTTTTCTTTTTTCTGCTGCCTTTCATTTTACTGTATTTGTGATTGTATTTCTTATGGTATAGAGAATTGTTTTATTAAAAAAAATAAAACTTTATAATAATAATAATAATAACAATAATAATGTAAATAAATACTTTATTACTGTACTTTGTAAAAAAAACTGACCATTATGTCAGATTTTTCAAAGTCAAAGTCAACTTTATTGTCAGATCTGCAATATGTACTGTACAGGACATACACAGGACCGAAATTGCGTTTCTCTCAGTCCCTCGGTGCAACAGTAAACATCTAAACATTGAAACACTGAAACATAT
>JBBPBX010002562.1:5259-16928 GCA_038048925.1 Garcialebias charrua
ATCCATCATCCATCCATCCATGTATCTATCCATCCATCCATCCATCCATCCATCCACCCAACCATCAAACAAAATAGAGCATGCTTTTAACTGACTGGATCTTTAATTTCTTAAATAAATTTATAGGTGACTGAGAGTGACAATGTGCAATTTGCACCCATGATTCTCTTCAACATGTGCCTGTAAGATTATCCTAAGTTTTTTATTTTTTATTTTTAGGAAAAGTTAATAGCCCACTCTTGCTTCAATCATTTACAAGCTAAATATACTCAACTTTGTGTGCGTATACAGTATAAGCACATAAGCATTTGAGTTTACCTTTGACTTTGCAATAACTTAACTAATATGAAGAGTAGCAAATATACTCATAAAGATCATTTGAGCATGTGTACTTTTTTTATTCATCTTACTTCATTGTGCTACATTAGCATGGACACCAGAGTAAGAGGAGCAATAAAAATACTATGAGCTTCTGTATAATTCTAAAAAATCCAGAAAAAAGGCTGGTTTTGTGTTGTCATAGTAGCCAGTGATGCAGTGGTTGCAGCGCTTTTGTGGAATTATTAGAACAGCTGGAACGCTTGGCTGAAAATACCCACGTACAGTAGACTGAACAGCATAATGCAAATCCAGGATCATTAGTATCAAACTGTCCATGTCTATTTCCACTGGCAGCCAAATGACTGTGGCCACCCACTGTTAATGAAGAAAACCGTGCCTATAATTTTCCACATTAAAGTCAAAGTCCCACTGATGACATAATAAGGCCTACCTTTCAAATCGAAGTTTCAGTGTGAAGATTGATAATTTTACCTCTGCATCTGCTGCCCTCCCCTGGGGTGTACCCCAGGGATCTATCCTTGGTCCTCTGCTCTTCTCACTTTACCTTCTGCCACTCGGCTCTATTTTCAGGAAACATGGTGTGCAGTTTCATTTGTATGCGGATGACTGTCAAGTCTATTTTCCTGTAAAACAAAATGGCTCCACGCAGTCTCTTCTGGACTGTCTTGGTGACATTAGAGGGTGGATGGCGCTTAATTTCCTTCATTTTAATGATAAAAAGACCGAGGTTATGGTCTTTAGATCTAGTGCTCCTGACAGTCCCACCACTTTTGATTTTTCCTCTTTGGCCCCATATGAAAAGTCGATTGTGACAAATCTAGGAGTGAAAATTGACCCCTGCCTGAAACTGGACTGTCACATCAACAGCATGGTTAAATCCTCGTTCTTTCATCTGAGGCGCCTGTCAAAAATCAAGCCCCTCCTTTCTAGACGCCACTTAGAGACCGTAATCCACGCTTTTATTACTTCACGCCTGGATTATTGTAACTCTCTTCTGATTGGAGTAAATAAGGCCTCGCTTTCTCGGTTGCAGCTGGTACAAAATGCTGCTGCACGATTTTTGACTGGTACAGGCAGACGTGAGCACATCACTCCAGTTTTAATGTCCCTTCATTGGCTTCCTGTCCAGTTTCGAATCCATTTTAAAGTTTTATTGTTTGTTTTTAAGTCTTTGAACGGTTTTAGTCCCTCTTATCTGTCTGAACTGCTTCAACTTTATGTGCCATCACGTGCTCTCAGATCCGCTGACCAGATGCTTTTAGCAGTCCCAAAAACCTTTTATAAGACCAGAGGAGACAGAGCATTTTCAGCTCTGGCTCCTAAATTGTGGAACGAGCTGCCACTGAAGGTCAGGCAGGCCCCATCAATATCTGTTTTTAAAACTCGTTTAAAAACACATATGTTTTCATTGGCTTTTAAACCAGAATGAGTTCACATCTCTGTTTTAGTGTTGTATTATTTTACTTGTGATGTACCGATATTTATATGATTGAGATTGATTGTTTTTATTGTTTTGTGCTTGTTTTTATTCTTGTACAGCACTTCGGACGGCTGCTGCTGTATTTTTAAGTGCTTTATAAATAAACTGGTATGGTATGGTATGGTATACAACATGCCATCAAAGCTTGCAGCAAACCCAATAAGTTTAAATGTTGCCTAATGTCTGGAAATGAGACCGCTTGGTGCGTCAAAGCAGGAGCTGATCCTTTCTCCACATTTAGTCGACACATTGTGAGGACAATACTGCACTTTCTCTAAATAGCACTGAATCACATAAGAATTTGCTCAAGATTTAGGTAGGAAAATCCCTTTAATAACCAAGTTCATATCACAAAAGATATCTGGTTATATTAAACACACTTGTGACCCATATCTGGGTTTAAGTCTGAGTCAGCACATTATGCCCTGAAGCGAAACTCAAACCAAGTCCATCGTGTGCTGTTTGACAAGATCTAAATCCCAAAACACAACGTTTCGCTCAGTCTGCTGTAGCTCCAATCACTGCACTCCAAAAAGCCAGTTAAACCAAAAGCAGACGTCAAGAAGCCAATGAAAAGCTTTAACCTCCACCGAGCATACAGCAATAATCCCTACTGGATGCACAAATTGGTTTCTCAGACGATGCTTTCACACACAAAAATAATTTAAATTTTCAATTACAGAAATCAAAGGGATAATAATAGGATTAAGAAACATGCAAATGTTTTGCATACAAGGTCTTTCCATCTTCTGTTTTTAATGTAAATTGAAATACAGCATAACAGACTTTACAGAGCGAGTAAAAATCAGGATTTAGAAAAACAATATTTTCAAGATTGTATTTTTATCAAGTGAAACACTGAACTTAGATTTGATTTCCTGTACGTCTAGCAACAATAGGTTTTCAGCTGCAGAGATCCTATCTAAGAGTTTATTTACTTCAACCAGTATTATCTACAAAGTATATATTTTAGCTGCAGAGATCCTATCTAAGAGTTTATTTACTTCAACCAGTATTATCTACAAAGTATATATTTTATTGACTGCTGTTGAAGCAATGACCATTTGACCCCAGATTACTGTTGTTCTTTCACTGAACACACTGCGATCACAGACAAAAGTGATGCAACAGTGTTCACTCGGCAGCCCTTTTTTTAAGTAAGACTTACAGAAACATGACAATGAGCTTTAATTAGATAATTTAATTAGATAGTTAGTGGCCTGTAACTGTTAAGTGGGCTTTATGGTGTCCTCATTTATATGTTAATTTATAGTGTTATGATAATTGTACACAACAATGTATTTGGCTGCCAACTATGCTGAGCAGGTCCTCTGGGAAACAGAATTTCATATTAAACCTATACCAAATAGGATATTTGTTGCCTTTGGATCAAGTGTTTAACCTTAATTTGAGTTAAAAGGATGGTTTCAGTCTTCTGAAGAAGGGTTCTGTGGAAAGGTTGTGAACAATAATTACCTAACCTGTTGTGGATAGATCTTTAAACAGCAAACAATAAGAAGCCAACTAAAGGTGAGCTTGCATCTTTAAAAAAAACTCAAATCTAAAAAAAATTAATATAGATGTTTACAATAGCCATTTATAATAAGATTTTACACTGTCAATTTTACATTGAATAATTGTTGTAGCAAAAGTATGACATTTGTACTGTACCAGGCTATAGTGCAAGTGCTAAAGCTAACTGATTCTGACACTAGTTACACACACACACACACACACACACACACACGCATACCAGTACATATACATATACACACATGCACATGTGTGTTTGTTAGGAATGCACAATATTATCGGCATGGTATCGTATCGTCCGATATTAACGTTAAAATTCAATATCGGACATTCCAGTAAAATAACTCGCCAATATAAAAGGCGCTGTTTTTGCCTGCAGCAGCAGCTCAATGTGATGACGTGGCTGCAGCAGCGCAAAGCAGTGACATCACGTGCGCATTCCCGAGCTCACAGCGGAGAGTAAAATTCAAAATGACGGCGGCGTGGAAGTTTTATTTTTCGTTGGTGAGGATGTCGGATTCCAAAGATTTGTGGACTACGATGAGCCTTGCTGCATCGTCCCCAGTCAGAGATATTTTTCCAACGTAACGTCACCCGAGTTACAAGCCGTCATTTCCGATGTCGTTGAGAAGCTATTAGCCGATAGCACGACTTGTTGGATGAGTTTCACCACAGATATTTGGACGTCGTGTTAGTCCCATTAGCGTGATTAAGTCTTATGGCACAATGAACGTTGAGCTTAAAAAGTTTGTCCTTCATGCACAAGAGTGCAGAGGATGGAGTGGATGGAGAATATTTTTCTGGAGTGATTTTTGACTAAAGCGTCTCACCAAAGGTCAAAGGAAAAGCCCATTGTCTCAGAATTCAGGTCATTTAAAGAACAACAGGTAAGACATTGATGATTATAATAACAACCCCTGTCCTCTTTGATAAGCTAAGACAACACAAAGTAATATAGTTTCATATTTTCCATCCTATAAGTCTGCCTTAATTCACTTTTTAAATCAGTTCTGTGCAGGAGACACAGCTCGTCAGGCAACAGTCTCAGCATCACAGAATACTCCCCTGTGGTTAAAAAGTTCCTTTATTTAATGAATGAATGGGAAGTGCAGCATGAGAGTCTTTATGAAAACAAATAGAATTTCATCAGGTGTGAGAAGCACTCTTTTAGCCAGCCTTAATTGGGTTTCATATTTTTATTTCTCTCTTGCCACCACTTTCATTCTTTCTGTGTAAAGAAATCATTAAGCAAGTTTCACAGAGCCCAAGGAAATGAAATGTTTCTTAGATATGTGAACTTACAGATTTTACATGAAGTAAAGTTCAAAAATCTGCGTCTTCACTTTATTTTATTTTTAACAGTGAAACCTTCATTCACTTATTACAGCTTCATTAGAATCATATTGTCTATTTAAATTTAATGACAGTACATCCTCATGACATTTATCACTTTCTTCAGATAGTCAAATAGTAGCTTGTTTAAATGTATGAGATGTTTTTCTCTGAACTGTACCTACAAATATTAAACTGTTTCTGCCTCAACGCATTGTTGGTAAATTATAAATTACATAAAGTTTCTCACCTTGCTGCATTAAATTGTAAATGGTCACACGAGTGTTTCCAAAAGGTCTGAACATAATTTGTATGGTATTGGTTTATTTGGTGTCACAGATGCCTGTTGCCCTACTGTTTGTGCAGTGGTTGGACAGAGGTCGCCAGAAAACAATTATTTTGTTGCACAACTTTTCATGTTAAAGCCAGGGTGCAGACAGACACGAGGAACTCAGATGTAGAATAAAGGAAACAGATTTATTAACGAACACAAAACCAAAGGCTGACGTGGCAGCGATATTTACATGAAAACCAGATCATGGGAGACAAGAAGGAATAGAGCATGATTAGCTGTGGGAAGCGCAATCCACCGACAAGGGACAAACAAAACGAGAAAGTATTTAAAGGCTCACTAACGACCGAAAATGACAAACACCTGGAGCAAGACGTGAAAATCAGGTGAGGGTAGAAGGAGTATGAGCAGACTATGAGGGGAAAACACTGGGAAGACCGAACAGATGACAAGTGAAACACAAGAAACAGAATCAAACACAAGGATCTCCAAACAAATAACACAGAGGGGATAAAAATAAACTATTAATAAGAACTTAAAATAACTAACAGAAAACACAGACTATGGCCCTGTTTACACGACAACAATCCAATGAAAACAGNCTATTAACACATTTACATGAAAACATTCAATCTGGTAAACGTGGAAAATGTGTAATTCCCACCCCAAGCCACTAGTTGGTGCTATGTTCTTTGAAACTTGAACCTCTGTGTGCATGCGTACAAAAAAAAAGTTCTACCTGAAAGCCACTACAACGGTCGAGATGACAGAGAATAAAATATTTCTATGGACAGACAACGAGGTTCAACTGTTGCTTAGGGTGACATTGACTTGTAAAACCATCAAATTTCAAGAGAACATTGACTGGGAATCATGCCAGTAGCATCTCCTAGCTGTGTTTCTTCTTCACATACATCTGTGGAGATGTATGAGATCCGTCGTCAATGATTTAAGTAAAGAAGTAGAAAATGAGCACTGTGTTGGAGAGCCATAGTTAGATTTAAGAGTCAGAAGCACAAACATTACTTTGGTATCTGCCATTGTCCATAGTTTCTTCTTCTGTGGATTGTAAGAAGCCTTTATGTTTTCACGCCATTCTGCACATGAGCCAGGGATTCCCTGACAGAAAATACATATTTTTTTCTGTTTACACGACAACGGACACCGGGACGTTTTTGAACCACTGCACTCTGGAACCCATTCTCAAATTGTGCCGTTGTCAGAGATAACATTTGCTATTTTTGTGTAAATGCAGTACAAATGCAACAAAACTCTTCCATTTTCACCAGAAAACGCTTTCATGTAAACAGGGTCTATGACACAATTATTGCAGGTCATTTTTGAGTGTATTAAATATATTTTTGAGTCATCAGTGCAACAAAATTGCGAGCTCCTCACAAATTTTGACCCAAATGATGTCAGGGGTTTGTGATTACAAAAAGATTTACTGATAGGCCTTCTGAGACGCCTTCATTAAGTGTAATGGAATTATAACTTATAGAACAAATCTGTTCACAGACTGATGCAAGGTCATTTTCCTCTTCTGGTCCACTAGTTACGATAAAATTGCTCCTTGTTCTTTCCAGCTGATAAGCTTGTTTAAAAGACAAAATCTCACGATCTTAGATTAAACAGATTCCGCTTCTCATCCCTGGGATTTACTGCTTGACATTCCTGTGTAATCATTTGATACAAATCAAGCTGAGTCTTTCTGTCTTCCTTGTCTTTTTTGCTATGACAGTGAGACATTTGTGCAGTGTTCTTCCTCCATGTACACACATCATGTAGGTACAAATTTAGTGAGACCACAGCAAAAAATTGGCATATTTTCTCATGCTTATCCCACAACTTTTAGTCACCATCTGCTCTTCATCACTCACTGACAGTTGAGATAATGGCTTTAACTGCCCACAGAACCCACAATAACTTTGGCGAAACACCAATACAATTATGTCACTAATGATGGGACACAATGAAATAAAACTGGAGCTTTCAGGAGCCACTGTTCAATTTGTATTATGATAAAATGTCTAAATCACAGAATGTGGCTCCACCAGTCAAATTAAACCCATCACAGACACACAACACCACAAATTTATCATCCTTGTGATCATTACTGTATTCTAGTCATTGGCAAAGCTTTGTGCAACTTCTACCTAAAATAAAAAAAGAAAGGCAGAACTAGAGGAATTTCATTTCCTGAGAAAATGCAGTGTGAATGTTTTATGCTGAAGAACTTGGTGAAAAACGGCTGAAATTAGCTAATAAAAACATGTTGAATTGTAGCTAAAATGGAAGAATAAGCTCAGATTAACAGAAGAAAGCAGAAAGAACACATATTTGGTGAATTTGGTTTAAATAAGCAGAAATGAGCACAAAAATTAAAAAAATGTGCTCAAAATGCTGAAATTTGCTAACAATAGCTGAAAAGTAGTTGAATAGGCAGAAAGAAGCTTAAACTACCAGAAACAGAAAGAGCTGAAAGGTGCTAAAAATGTGGAATTAGCTGAAAAGCTTGAATCAGCATAAAAACAGTTATATAATAGCTGAAATGGTAGAAAAAGCAGAAACTTGAGAAATAAACTGAAATTAGACTAAAGAAATTGGAAGAAGCACGAAAATGTTGTAGTTAGCAGAAATAATCTGAAAGGAGCACAAAACAGCTGAAACAACAGCTAAAATTAGCTTAAAGTAGCTGATTTATTTATTTATTTATTTGCAATTAGCACAAGGAAGCTAAAAGAAGCTGAACCGGAACAAAAAGTGAAAGGAGCAGTAAAAGGTTGTAAACAGATCTAAAGATTTGAAGGATGTAAAATGAGCTCAGTTCATTTTTATAAGGGAAAAAGTGTCAGAAAAGGCTAAATATTTCAAAAAGATAAAGTTGTACCAATACCAAAAGTCATTGACGGATTGTCCTGAAAGAGCTGAACGTTTTGATGTATAACTTGTTGGAAGTAACTGGAAAACTGCAGGATGAGAATTGATTCCAAAAAATGTACGTAAGAAAAATGGATCACAACAGTGCTTCATAAGTATTCACACTATTAGATTATATTTCAGCAAAGTGACATCACACATACCTTATCATTAATGGAAGAATGTGTCAGGCAGGGGGTTTGGACCCAGAATGCAGACTCAACATGAAAAGCTATAAAAACTAACTTTTTATTTTTAGTTTAAAAAACAAAACAAAGGGGAGTGATGGCGCAGAGGTTCAAGCTCAAGTTCCTTTATTATCCCCGAGGGGCAATTAGTTTTGCAGTCAATAAGTGTGCACAGATTCATACATATGCACTTACACTCACATACACATATAAACACAAGACAATAAGACATTAAAGTAACAGTGTTAAAATTAGTGTGCATTGAGAAACCTGATTGCTACAGGGATAAATGAGTTTTTAAATCTGTTTGTTCTACATTTGGGTTGTAGAAACCTGCGTCCAGATGGGAGCAGCCTGAACTCGTCATGGAGTGGGTGATCAGGGTTTGCCAGAATCTGCCTGGCCTTGTTCACTGACCTCACCTTGTGTAGGTCTGCGAGGTTCTTTAGGTCTATGCCAGCAGTTTTGCTGCACATCCTGACAATCCCCGAGAGTTTGCTCTTGTTCTTACAGGTCAAAAGTCCAAACCAACAGATGAAGGAAAAGGTTAAAATAGACTCAATAAAACATGAATAAAACATTCTCATAAAAGTTGAATCAACATTAAAACCACAAAGCTTCCGATAAAAATACATCCTCTGGTGGGCCTTTTTACAAAGTGAATTCACGTGAAGGTCAAAGGTCAATTTATCATCAAGAACAGTTCCCAGGTATTTATATTGTTGCACTACCTCCACAGCTTCACCGTTAACGACCACGGGAGCTGTTACTGAAGAATTTTTCCTGAAATCAATTATCATCTCCTTTGTTTTAGACACATTTAGTTTCAAAAAGGAAGACTCACACCATTCTGTGAAGTCCCCAATCACAGGCCCGGGGTCTGGGTCATCACTGCTCAGAAGGGACAGGATGACAGAGTCATCAGCAAACTTTACAATGTGACGCTGAGGGAAATGGCTGCGACAATCGTTTGTGTATAAAATAAATAAAAGAGGCGAAAGAACACAGCCCTGAGGGGAACCAGTAGAGGACAGAAGGACATCAGAGAGGACCCCATTAACTCTCACCCTCTGAGACCGAGCAGTTAAAAAGTCCACAAGCCAACATATGAGGCCGAAGTCAAGACCGTACAGACTTTGTAATTTCTCTGCTAAAATGTGGGGCTGGATACAGTTAAAAGCAGATGAAAAGTCGATAAAAAGCAGTCTTACAAATGTTTTTGCACCTTCAAGGTGTCCTAAAACCTTATTTAAAAGAGTTCCTGTTGCGTCCTCCACCCCTCTATGTGAACGATAAGCAAATTGAAGTGGGTCCAAATGATCTTCAACTTTTGACAAGAGGGTCTTGTGAACCAGTTTTTCAAATGACTTCATGACTAAAGAAGTCAGGGCAACAGGCCTGAAGTCGTTCAGGGAATGAGCAGTCTTGGATTTTGGGATCGGAACAATGACAGAGTCTTTCCGGAGCTGTGGGACCGTGCAGGTTTGAAGAGACATGTTAAAAAGAAAACAGAAGATATCTGCAAGCTGCAGGGCACAGTTCTTAAGAATACGACCCCCTATGCCATCAGGACCCGGACTTTTCCTAGGTTAGAGAAGGTGGGCCTGTGAAGATGGGCCTGTGATCGGAAGATTGCCGGTTCAAGCCCCGGTACCATCCATCCATCCATCCATCTTCTTCCGCTTATCCGGGGTCGGGTCGCGGGGGTAGCAGCCTAAGTAGCCCCGGTACCGTCAACATCAAAAATGTGGGTGGGGTAAGTGAAACACCCACACCTGCCCCCACCCTCATTCGTCCCACTCTGGGCTCTTGAGCAAGGCCCTTAACCCTCACCATCTGCTCCTCCGGGAATTCTGGATAGCAGCTCTCTGCTCCACACAGAGTAGCTCGGTGGTCTGTGGGTGTGTCAGGAAGGGCATCTGGTGTAAAAAAAAAAAAAAACTTCCAAGTCTTGGTGCAAATTAGTTCACTGTGGTGACACCTAACGCAGGGGCAGTCGAAAGAAGAAGAAGAAAACAAAACAATACATGAACTCAAGGAGGACACAAGGAACACAATAAAGCACAGAACAGTGTATGATGATACACAATGCTAGAGTGGTGAGTACAAAACAACTGAAAGGATATGAAGACAGACTGACGAGGCACCTGCGCCCGCTTCAAACTTTATCAACCTACTAAATAGCTGTTATTATTTGTTATCATCCTCATAGGTTGGGCTAAGACTGTCCCTCCTGTATCTCCTAGTAGGTTTTAAGGTATGTTTTTATCATTGATAATATGCAGCTTTGCACATTATGTGAAAGCGGAAGCTTTTTGTTTTTAGTTTTATTTTAAAAAAATTACAATTTACCTATACTACTTTAGTTTTCTGCTGGATATCAAGGATTTACTTCAAAGAAATTCCAGATTTAACAGGCTTTTTATTTATTTATTTTATTTTATTTTATTCATTTTCTAATAATGAAATACAAAACAATTAACACATGCAATCAGAAAAAATATAAATATAAAATTAAAGGTAGCAGATGAAGAAAAAAATCATATTAAATCTGCTCCTTATCTAATAAACAATTCAAACAACCATATTTATAAATAACAAAACAAAATGAATAACTCATTCAATTTTCCCATTCTCATACATTTCTCATTAAATACATTCATATATATTTCTTTAACAATTCGATTTTGACCAGTCTCTTAAATACAATCATTGATTTGGCTTCCTTAACATTTGTCTCCAAGTCATTCCATAATCCAACTCCCTGAATTATGGTAGATCTTCCCTTCAAAATAGTTATATACTGTGGTTTTACAAATATATCTTTAGTAAAACTATTACTATGGTACTTCTACTTTTAGAGTACATTTTTGTCTGTTTATTTGTACTTTTATTTAAGTACAGTGTTTAAGTACTTTCTCCACCACTGCTTATTACTAATCATCAACCTAATTGCAATGAACAGTGCTTTTTGTCATTTGCCTGAAACAAACAAAAGTTTTTTCCCCCCCTCTGGTATTCATAGAAATATATTTTTCCACATGGTTGTAAATGTGACACAAAACAAGACAGGAAACCAGTTGAGCGTACATGTCTCATCCCTCAGAGGCATGAAGAATTGATGACCTGTGGCGATTTATTCGGAGTATCATTTCCTGTAGTAATTTACTGCGGGTGGCAAAAATAAAAAGCCTCACAGGAAGACGGCAGGATCCTTTGTAAGCGCTGCTGTGCTAATGTGAGTTTTGGTGGGTGATTGGACACAAAAACACCTTTCTGCACGTGTTGTTCACATTCTCTTTGCATGTGTCCTGTTGTGTTACATGCACCGTACACGTGTGTGTGTGCTCATGCTGCATGGCTGAGGGGAAAAGCTGCACGTCCCTCTGTGGTACAGCATCACAAAGTCTGCTTCTTCTCCCTCCATGCCTTGCTCCGGCTCAGCCATCGGGGGTCACTTCCGAGGGTCTGATTCAATTATTCTTCCCTTCAAAACAGGAGGAAAACATTTTCATGGTGAATGGTTTGCCTAAACAGATTACCATCTCAAATAATTCAATTTGGGTTAATTTGATTGATTTCA
>JBBPBX010002562.1:17412-30735 GCA_038048925.1 Garcialebias charrua
CAGACCTGCACAAAACCCAATCTATGCTCGTGAACATAAAGGAATACCGCGCTGTAGTTGAGTGTGTCGCCAAGGCCGGGAAAGGAGGGAACACAGACGTCGAAGAGAAGTGAAGTGAACCATCAACCAGACGACAAATCAGATTACAGGCAGTCCTCGACTTACGACGGAGATCCGTTCCTACGCGGCGCCGTAAACCGAATTTCGACGTAAGTCAGAACATACGTACATACTGCGCCTTATACGTACAGTACTGTATTTTACCAAGCACTTAGCCTATCCTAACACAGTACCCTACATAATTATCATATAATTACAGGTAGTCCCCGACTTACGAGCGCTCTAACTTACGAGGTTCCGGACTTACGAGCTGGCAAATTTTTTGAAAAAAAAACGCAAAAAATACAGAGTTTTTCTGTGTTTTTTCACCACAGTTCGTTAGCTAAACATGTGGACACACGTTTCCGATCATTTTTATGCACTCGTAAGCAGTTTTTCGATGAAAAACGAGTGTTTGTAGTCGCGCTAGCAAAACCGTTCCAATTTACGAGCGAAATTCCGGACTTACGAGACACGTGGCGGTCGTTCCGAATTACGAGATTTCCATGTTACGAGCAACTCGTTGTAACGGAACTCGCTCGTAAGTCGGGGACTACCTGTATCATATTATTGGGGCGTCCGTGGCGTAGTGGTAATGGCAGTCGTCCCCCGATCGGAAGGTTGGAGGTTCGAATCCCGGTTCCCCACACCATGTGTCGTTGTGTCCCTGGGCAAGACACTTAACCCCGAGTTGCTCCCGGTAGGACTGGCAGTGCCTTGCATGGCAGACCACCGCTACCGGTGTATGAATGGATGGTTGGTATTGTAAAGTGCTTTGGGGCCCCTCATAGGGGGCTGGAAAGCGCTATATAAATAAGCTCCATTTACCATTTACCATCCATCAAAAAACACATACATTTGGGAGCCATAATGAAGGGAAAAAAGAGTTAATGTCCTACTGGAATGCTGGTGAAGCCGTTTCCTCCATCCCTCCTCCGTATTCTCCATTCGTTTACAACGTAAAACCGCCGTCCAGCTCGGTCCATCCTCTGTTTTCTCTATTCGTTTACGACGTAAAACCGCGTTCACAGTATTGTTTTGTTTTTTGAATGTCCAGAGGACTAGACTTAGCTTTTTTAGAGAGTACAGGGCAGAAATCCCACGCAGCTACGTTTACTACGTAAAACCGGAAACTGCGTAACTCGGCTTTTCAAAATAAAATTTCAATATATATATATATATATATATATTTTTTTTTTAAATGGGAGATGCGTCGTAACCGCGAAACGTCGTAAGTCGAGACCTTCGTAAGTTGAGGACTACCTGTATTCCCACTCTGAAAAGAGAGAAAAATAAATAAATAAATCTAGATATGAAAAAAGAGAGAGGGGAGAAAAAAGGTGACATCGTGACTTATTGAGCATTTCTCCAGCAGGTGCAGGCTGGTGCCCACTGGTGCTGTCAGAAAACACAGCACAGCACCGGCCACTGCTGCTGCTGCGAGCAGAAAACACCTTGTGGAGACATTGTGTGAGTGGCAGGCAGAACTGGCAGGCCGCCACAGACAATAACATGTGAAATAAATGTGATGTGTGGAATTCAATCTGCAGCCATAGGGACGGCTGCAGCATTCGAGCGAACTTCTAAATGCTATCTACTCATCCGTGGAATGAGGACTGACACGCAGCCTCAGAGAATAGATTGTGCAATTAGCAGCCTTTGTGCTGTTTTGACACAATGAAAGGGGGAAATGAGATTCAACGTGGTCGGGCCCTCCCCGTGGCTCTGCGATCCTCACAAGATAGGGCCTCGTCTCCTCCGGGGTGAGGATAAGTTGAGACATCAGGAGGGCGTGATGGAGTCCAAGGAGACGACTCCGTTGCTCATTAATCACCTGAATTCATTGCAGTGTACATTTTACTGTTTCAACTCCCCATTCTCCCCAGTTTGAGCTCTGATTGTAAAGGTGCAATACACCGTTCCGTGAAAAGGGGGCGCTCTTTGAGTAGACATGGAGCTGCATGCAGTTTCAGCAAACTTTTGCTCAATTACCTTTTAATTTATTACATTTGAAACACATAGTTTTTGTTAAGTGAGCATGATTAGAGACTTTTAACAGAACAAATTTTCATATTCACGTCATTTAAAGAATAGTATACACATACACGGGTCGGGTGGTGAAACTTCTAGCATAAGGAAATAAGAGATTTATTTGGTGTAAAAACCGAACTGAAGCCATGCAGCTGAATGAAGGTTTCTGCGTAAAACCATAAAATATTCAGTGGCTATAGTGTTTATTTTATATATTTTTACACTTCTTATGAAATCACTTCCCTGCAGGGACACATGTGTCTCAGGGGGGCAATCAGAGGGTGAACTAACCCAAACTAAACCTGTTTAAAACTCCTACGGGGGCGCGCTGGCTTCTATTTATTTTTGCGCCATTTTCTTTAAAAAGCCATGGATGGATGTCATGGCAAACACGAAACGCAGCCCCACGTTGACATCCCTCCCCTCCCTCCCCCTCCCTCCCTCATGTCTCTACATTTCCATCCCCATGGCCGTCTCTAGGTGATTTAGCGCCGCCAGTCTCCAGCAGGTATCCAACATGGCGATCACGGGGAGCGGATCTCTCGCTGTTTCTTTCTCCGTTTTCGTGATTTCTGCGGCGTTTCTTCTGAAAGGTGAGTGCAGCTGCTGCGTGCTGGTTTGCTTTTACAAAGCACGAGCGTGTCAGGGATGCGGGGATTTCGCAGCGCAACCCCCGAGCTCTGCGCGCGAGGGAAGAGGAAGAACAAGTTGTTGTTGTGGCGCGTTTGTGCGCTTCGACGCGCGCAGGAAATTCTCCTCCAACAGCATCACTTTCAGCTCGGTCTCCAAAAAGAGACTGAAGGGCTGCTCTGTTTGTGTGTGTGTGTGTGTGTGTGTAAAAGGCGCGTGGGTTTTACTACAGTATATGCACGAGGGCTGGTGTATATAAAAGTAATCAGGCTGCTGCAGATGAAGTCTCGGGTGAAGTGATGGACACCTGAACCAAAGGGATCCCTGCAGGGAGAACGCGCTCAGTTCCACCAGATCACATCCTCCCAGAGATCTCCGAAGTTCAGGTGCGCTTTGGAGGAGAGGAAAGCACGCGCATTGCAGCTTTCATGTCCTCCAGCTGCAGCCCGGATGCGCGTGAGGGTTCAGTCCGCAGAGGCTCAAAGTGAACACCATGCTGCTGCTCTGCTCTGAGGCTGGTGTGTGAAGGTTTGATGACCATTGCAATGCACTTGTCGTGCACCCCCCCCCCCCCCAATCAAACGAGCCAAAAAACAACATGCTCTCACTCCCTACTCGTCATATATTAATGATAAGGGTCAGGGTTCCTCCGCCGTCACATACTTGACGCGTCGGGTGTCCCCTTCTCGTCATTTTTGGTGTGCAGGGTGCTCTCGTTGGTTTGTTTGGGGTTCGGGGGTCAAATAAAAGGTGAATGGTCAACATGTTCAGACACACGCACTCAGATGAGCAGTTTTCTGCACCTGTTGATGTGTGATGCAGATATTGCAAGTGTGTGTGTGCGTGTGCTGCACTAAAACCATAGATATACGGTAGGATCTGATGTCGTATATCGCCGTATCCTTCTTATACTTATATTTCCGGATATTCCCGGAAATGGACCGCAATGATCCTTAAAAAATCCCAAAATCCCAAAATCCGGATACAGTACTTATCTTTGGCAGGCCCTTGACAAATAACAGCCACATTTATTTTGGATCTGACTAAAATAAGTATCCGGATTTTGGGATTTTTTTAAGGATCATTGCGGTCCATTTCCGGGAATATCTGAACACAGATCCTTCCGTATATATATGGTTTTAGTGCAGTATTCTCCAACTGAGAGAGAAAATGAAGCCAGTTAGTAGTGTTTCCATGCAAACCTGTCAAAGCAGCTGTTGCTTTGCCCCGCATATATTGGGCCTTTTTTTTAAACAGCTGTTTTATGCAACTCGTTCTCTTGAGTGTCTGAACACGTGTGTGTGTGTGTGTGCGTGGCCTGCCACCCTGCACGAGGCGGCTTCTTGTTGAAATAAATTTCAGACAGTGTGTTTTTCTTCGCAGTTCACTGCTTACACGGCGTTCGTTTCACAGTTGCTGAATTTATTATGCTCCAGCGCTGAATAGCTGCTGAATGACATTTACTGCATTGTCTAACGTCTCCTTGTCACATTAATTTAATTAACCTTTCAGTCGAGTAAAATGATGCGTCGTGAATGCGCAATAACCTCTGGCTTCATCCGCCAATAAGGGGCCGTGCGGCTTTGGAGAGCAGCCTCCAGCTTCAGGTAAATGCTCAGGTCTGACCCCTTGACCCCAGATGTTTAGCCGCGTATGTGTGGCCTTCCTCCTCTTAATTACTAATCCAGAATGAAAGGATCTATATTAGGAGAAAGTAGTTACACATGAAATAAAAAAAAGCTGGCGTTTCTTGCAGGAACGCATCTCAGAGCTTCAGACTGAATGACAACATAACTGCTGTTTAGGTCAAACCTAGAAAACGTGATGCCCAATCCTATGACGATGTCATCTGTTGGCACCTGGAGTATGTTATTTGTGGATGACACTCCAAGTTTTCGCTCAGTCTGTGTAAAATTCACTGAGGCGTAGACATTTTTTAAGTTGACTAAGGCTGATTATCTGAGGAGGCCGTCTGGAGTTGGATTGACTCTAAAAGTTAAGTTGTACATGTGCAGCCCATTACGTTCCCAGTTTCAGTGAAGTCAATCCAGTGGTCCATGAGATAGTTTGCTATAGGGTTTTTAACAGATGCTAAGCAGTGTGATATTTCACTATCCATCCATCATCCATCCATCCATCCATCCATACATCCATACATCCATACATCCATACATACATACATACTGTACATACTGTACATACATACATACATACATACATACATACATACATACATACATACATACATACATACATACATACATACATACATACATACATACATACATACATACATACATACATACATACATACATACTAATACATACATACATACATACATACATACATACATACATACATACATACATACATACATACATACATACATACATACATACATACATACATACATACATACATACATACATACATACATACATACATACATACATACATACATACATACATACATACATACATACATACATACATACATACATACATACATACATACATACATACATACATACATACATACATACATACATACATACATACATACATACATACATACATACATACATACATACATACATACATACATACATACACACATACATACATACATACACACATACATATATAAATGTGTATATGTTTACCCAAGAGTCGTATTAATTAGGGAGATTAACAGACTAATAAGCAGAGATTGTTTCACTTAAAGGTGCTATGTGTAACCTTCTGTAGAGCGCAGAACTTAGAAATATTTTCAACAGGCAAAGCATTCTGATCCCTCCCCCTCAGAGCCATATATGGCTCTGAGGGGGAGGCTCTGCTGAAATTCAAATTCAAGCTCGTTTTTATTGGCTGGTTAACGGCGGGTCACTCTGTGTTTTTAGTGTTTTTATAAATGCTGATAGAGAAGCAAGGGGACTATAGTTTTTTTCAGAGATTACTTTGTCTAACATCAATCTGTCAGTAGATAGTGACAGAGTGAAGAAATATGTTAAAAATATATTGGCCCTCATTCATGAAACTGTTCGTATTCTAATCCTACGTTTCTCCTACTTTTGTTCTTACGAAGCGTTCGTAAGAACATGCCACGTCAGATCCAACAAACTCTTCTATGATGAGGAAACGTGTGTAAATGGCTGCGTAAACATGATGAATCCCACCTGTTCTAATCAGCTGCGCGTGCCCGCGGAAATGTCATTTACATAAATTCCACCCCTCAAAACACCATATAAGGATCTAGTTTCCTGCCTCTGACAGCAGGAAGTGTCCATTCATTCAAACTCAAGAAGTAAAAAGAAGAACTTTACGCTCTGAGTTCTGCTCAGAACGGCTGGAGGTGGTCGCGCACTGCTACCCCCCCCGCTCCCGCTCCCCCCCCGCAAGTGTCGGATGTGTTCTTGAACAGAAGCATTTTATATATGACGAGTAGGGATGAGGACATGTTGTTTAAAGTGTCTCGAAACTACAGTTCACTTCATATTAATATGGTGCATGTTCTCCCGTGGGTCATACTGTATCAGACATCAAGAATAAATGGTTTGATCTGAAAATGGCTTCAGAAAAACGTCTCGCCGCAGCACGGACAGCAGGTGGTCAGGAGGTGGTCAAGGAATGTTGTGCCGACATGACAGCAGGAGGAGGTGCTCGCGCCGTGAGTGGCACGGCTGGAGGTGGTCGCGCTGAGCGATGCACGGGCTGGAGGTGGTCGCGCTGAGCGATGCACGGGCTGGAGGTGGTCGCGCTGAGCGTGGCACGGCTGGAGGTGGTCGCGCCGAGGGTGGCGCATGGCGTGGTGGTGCGTGATTTTTATTAACCCCGGGGCACGGGCGCCCACGCGCAGGTGGCGCGGTGGTGGACGAGGGGCGGGGGTGCGGGGGGGGGGGTTTGAAGCCGCTTCATTTTAATTTAACCAATAT
The DNA here is from genome assembly GCA_038048925.1 of Garcialebias charrua. Classification (NCBI taxonomy): domain Eukaryota; kingdom Metazoa; phylum Chordata; class Actinopteri; order Cyprinodontiformes; family Rivulidae; genus Garcialebias; species Garcialebias charrua. Next base: position 24,106 of record JBBPBX010002562.1, read on the forward strand.
GTGTCGTTGCATTTAATTGTTTTTATGCTCTAAATATTCTCTAAATAACGAAATATGAGGTTATTAGTGGAGAAAAGGCCAGCAGACTACTGTTCGTAAAATATACGACAGGTCCGGACCACACGTAGATTTTGTTCGTATCTGAAAAAAATCCTAGGATACGAAAATATTGTTGGATGCCACAAATGATCCTAAATCACTCGTAAGCACAGTTTAAGCACAAATCTGTGCGTACGAACGGTTCATGAATGAGGCCCATTGTTAGAAAAGTTACAGACTGCATTACAAAGTTACAAAGTGCAGCTTTAATGACTTGCTGCTTTATTCACAGGCTCGTAAAGCAGAGTCAACTAAAGCTCAAAGCAATACGTTTGTAACAACAGATGAAAAGGTGAAGGTTAAACTGTAAAAATTAGAAAAACGTTTAATTAACTAAGCTTGAGCTTCAGCTAGAGTTCATGTCTGAAACTGCACATTGTGCTGTCGTGTTCTGCACTTAAAGGAGTCGTCAAAGCGTAGAGGGATCTGCATAAAATGTGACATAAATCTGATGAATTCATTTTACCTTTTCACATAAAACTGAAGACACACGCCTCGGGGGATTAAGTTGTCATGGACACTGCAGGCTTGATCCTCTGACTGAACTCTGTGTTTAACACTCTTAGATACATATCTGTAGTGGAACTGGAGATCCATCCATCCATCCATCCATCCATTTTCTTCCGCTTATCCGGGGTCGGGTCGCGGGGGTAGCAGCCTAAGTAGGGAGGCCCAGACTTCCCTCTCCCCAGCCACTTGGAGCAGCTCCTCTGGGGGAATCCCAAGGCGTTCCCAGGCCAGCCGAGAAACATAGTCCCTCCAGCGTATCCTGGGTCTTCCTCTGGGTCTCCTCCCGGTGGGACATGCCCGGAACACCTCACCAGGGAGGCGTCCAGGAGGCATCCTAACCAGATGCCCGAGCCACCTCAACTGGCTCCTCTCGATGTGGAGAAGCAGCGGCTCTACTCCGAGTCCCTCCCGGATGACTGAGCTTCTCACCCTATCTCTAAGGGAGAGTCCAGCCACCCTGCGGAGAAAACTCATTTCAGCCGCTTGTATCCGAGATCTTGTTCTTTCGGTCATAACCCAAAGCTCATGACCATAGATGAGGGTGGGAACGTAGATCGATCGGTAAATTGAGAGCTTTGCCTTTTGACTCAGCTCTCTCTTCACCACGACAGACCGGTACAGCGCCCGCTTCACTGCGGACGCTGCACCTATCCGCCTATCGATCTCACGCTCCAGTTTTCCCTCATTCGTGAACAAGATCCCGAGATACTTAAACTCCTCCACTTGGGGCAGGACCTCCTCCCCGACCCGGAGAGGGCACGCTACCCTTTTCCGGCTCAAGACCATGGCCTCGGATTTGGAGGAACTGATCCTCATCCCGGCCGCATCGCATTCAGCTGCAAACCGCTCCAGTGAAAGCTGTAGATCACGAGCTGATGAAGCCAATAGGACCACATCATCTGCAAAAAACAGAGAAGCGATTCTAAGGCCACCAAAACGGATCCTCTCAACACCTTGGCTGCGCCTAGAAATTCTGTCCATAAAAGTTATAAACAGAATCGGTGACAAAGGGCAACCTTGGCGGAGTCCAACTCTCACCGGAAACGAGCCTGACTTACTGCCGGCAATGCGGACCAAGCTCTGACACCGGTCGTACAGGGACCTAACAGCCCATATCAATGGGCCTGGTACCCCATACTCCCGGAGTACCCGCCACAGAACCCCCCGAGGGACGCGGTCGAATGCCTTTTCCAAGTCTACAAAGCACATGTAAACTGGTTGGGCAAACTCCCACGCACCCTCCAGGACCCTGTTGAGGGTGTAGAGCTGGTCTAGTGTTCCACGACCAGGACGAAAACCACACTGCTCCTCCTGAATCCGAGGTTCGACTATCCGACGGACCCTCCTCTCCAGAACCCCTGAATAGACCTTACCAGGGAGGCTTAAGAGTGTGATCCCTCTATAGTTGGAACACACCCTACGGTCCCCCTTTTTGAATAGGGGAACCACCACCCCAGTCTGCCAATCCAAGGGAACTGCCCCCGATGTCCACGCGATATTGCAGAGTCGCGTAAGCCAACACAACCCCACAACATCCAGAGCCCTAAGGAACTCAGGACGAATCTCATCCACCCCCGGAGCCTTGCCACCGCGGAGCTTTTTAACCACCTCGGCGACCTCCGCACCAGAGATTGGAGAGCCCGATCCAAAGTCCCCAGGCTCCGCTTCCTCAGTGGAAGACGTGCCAGTAGGATTGAGGAGGTCTTCGAAGTATTCCGCCCACCGACTCACAACATCCCGAGTTGAGGTCAACAGCACGCCATCCCCACCATAAATGGTGTTGGTCGCGTACCGCTTTCCCCCCCTGAGACGCCGGATGGTGGACCAGAATCGCCTCGAAGCCGTACGGAAGTCATTCTCCATGGCCTCTCCGAACTCCTCCCACGCCCGAGTTTTTGCCTCAGCAACCACCCGAGCCGCATGCCGCTTGGACTGCCGGTACCTATCTGCTGCTTCCGGGGTCCCACAGGCCAAAAAGGCCCAATAGGACTCCTTCTTCAGCTTGACAGCATCCCTCACCGCCGGTGTCCACCACCGGGTTCGAGGGTTGCCACCACGACAGGCACCAACAACCTTGCGGCCACAACTCCGATAAGCTGCCTCGACAATAGAGGCGCGAAACATGGCCCACTCGGGCTCAATGTCCCCCGCCTCCCTCGGAACGTGTTCAAAGCTCTCCCGGAGGTGGGAGTTAAAGCTCCGTCTTACGGGAGACTCTGCCAGACGTTCCCAGCAGACCCTCACAATACGTTTGGGTCTGCCAGGTCTGACCGGCATCCTCCCCCACCATCGGAGCCAACTCACCACCAGGTAGTGGTCAGTTGACAGCTCCGCCCCTCTCTTCACCCGAGTGTCCAGGACATGCGGCCGCAGATCAGATGAGACGACAACAAAGTCGATCATTGAACTACGACCTAGGGTGTCCTGGTGCCAAGAGCACATATGGACACCCTTATGCCTGAACATGGTGTTCGTTATGGACAATCCATGACGAGCACAGAAGTCCAACAACAGAACACCACTCGGGTTCAGATCAGGGGGGCCGTTCCTCCCAACCACACCCCTCCAGGTCTCACTGTCATTGCCCACGTGAGCGTTGAAGTCCCCCAGCAGAACAAGGGAGTCCCCAGGAGGCGCACCCTCCAATACCCCCTCCAAGGACTCCAAAAAGGGTGGGTAATCTGCGCTGCCGTTCGGCGCATAGGCACAAACAACAGTCAGAGCCCGTCCCCCCACACGTAGGCGAAGGGAGGCTACCCTCTCGTTCACCGGGGTGAACCCCAACGTACAGGCACCGAGATGGGGGGCAACAAGTATGCCCACTCCTGCTCGGCGCCTCTCACCAGGGGCAACTCCAGAGTGGAAGAGTGTCCAACCCCTCTCAAGGAAACTGGTTCCAGAGCCAGAGCCATGCGTTGAGGTGAGTCCGACTATTTCTAGCCGGAACCTCTCAACCTCACACACTAGCTCAGGCTCCTTCCCCACCAGAGAGGTGACATTCCATGTCCCAATGGCCAGCTTCTGTAGCCGAGGATCAGACCGCCAGGGTCCCCGCCCTCGGCCACCACCCATTCCACAATGCACCCGACCCCTTTGGCCCCTCCCACAGGTGGTGAGCCTATGGGAAGGGGGACCCACGTCTCCTCTTCGGGCTGTGCCCGGCCGAGCTCCATGGGTGAAAGCCCGGCCACCAGGCGCTCGCCAACGTGCCCCTCCTCCGGGCCTGGCTCCAGAGTGGGGCCCCGGTGACCCGCGTCCGGGCGAGGGAACATTGTTTCCATTTATATTACTCATCATAAGGGGTCTTGTGGGCTGCGCTTTGTCTCGTCCCTCACCTAGGACCTGTCTGCCTTGGGTGACCCTACTAGGGGCATAAAGCCCCTGACAGCATAGCTCCTAGGATCATTGGGACACTCAAACCCCTCCACCACGGTAAGGTGGCAGCCCAGGGAGGGGGACTGGAGATAATGTACACAATTAAAAAAGTATTTTCACTCTGAGACTGACTCATGTGAAACAGATTTACCAGCTGCACTCGGTTGTAACAATTTAAAAGACGAGATGAATAACAAGCATAAAACCTACATTTGGTACAAAAGGTTCGGTTCTTTTTTAACATAAAGAACCATGGCGTTCTGCTATTTTACTTCTTTCTGTCCAACGGTCATACTTGTAAGATCTTTTGGACAGTGGTCTCATGGTTCTGGTTCAGATACTTACATGTTCTGCAAAACTTTGGGATTTAATATATACAAATCGGATTCCAAAAAAGTTGGGACACTAAACAAACTGTGAATAAAAACTGAATGCAATGATGTGGAGGTGCCAACATCTAATATTTTATTCAGAATAGAACACAAGTCACAGATCAAAAGTTTAAACTGAGAGAATGTATCATTTTAAGGGAAAAATAAGTTGTTTCAAAATTTCATGGCGTCAACAAATTCCAAAAAAGTTGGGACAAGTCCATTTTTACCACTGTGTGGCATCCCCCCTTCTTCTTACAACACTCAACAGACGTCTGGGGACAGAGGAGACCAGTTTCTCAAGTTTAGAAATAGGAATGCTCTACATTCATGTCTAATACAGGCCTCTAACTGTTCAATCGTCTTGGGCCTTCTTTGTTGCACCTTCCTCTTTATGATGCACCAAATGTTCTCTATAGGTGAAAGATCTGGACTGCAGGCTGGACATTTCAGTACCGGATCCTTCTCCTACGTAGCCATGATGTTGTGATTGCTGCAGAATGTGGTCTGGCATTATCTTGTTGAAAAATGCAGGGTCTTCCCTGAAAGAGATGACATCTAGATGGAGCTAGCCTGGTTTAAACCAGACCCTTGTCCTTCACTTCGCTTTGGACTAGGGTCTGGCATCTCTGCCATAGAAAACGATTTCTCCTGGAGATTTTTGAATGGACCAATCAGAGAACAGGAGGCAGAGTTTTGTTAGTTTAGCCTGGCGAGGTCCAGGCTATCAGATAAATTGCTCAGAAACCACTCGGTGGATATTTTTTCTGCCACCAGTGTGTAATTATATGTCTTTAATTTACTGACTGTTGGCCTAGATGAAACATTTGAGATAAAATTCGATTTTTTATCATTTATTTTCGTAGCGCACCCGAGGCTGTTTGGAAAATATCAAACCGAAACTATTTAATATCCAGCAGATTTGACCATTTCGTGAATTGATTTAGGAACTGTTAAGCTCAGGAACACTTCTGATATAACGTCAGCTATGAAATATATTTTTTCTCCGCAGAGAAATAATAGTTTTTTACCTTGTTTTGATGAAAATTCGTTCGTGGCGGCAGCCATTTTGAATGACGACGTCAGTCGACATCGTTCAAAACTCCGCCTTCTGCTCTCTGATTGCTCAGGAACACTTCTGATATAACGTCAGCTATGAAATATATTTTTTCTCAGCAGAGAAATAATAGTTTTTTACCTTGTTTTATTGAAAATTCCTTCGTGGCGGCAGCCATTTTGAATGACGACGTCAGTCGACGTCGTTCAAAACTCCGCCTTCTGCTCTCTGATTGGTCCGGTCAAAAATCGGCCGGAGAAATCGTTGTCTATGGGAGGAATCCCAGACTGTGCAGTGAAGGGAAATGAGAATTGAGCGGAGCTGTGCAGGAAGGCGAGGGCCAGGCTAAGATGGAGCATATGTTGTTCTAGAACCTGAACATAGTTCTCTGCATTAATGGTGCCTTTCCAGACATGCAAGCTGCCCATGCCACAAGCGCTCATGCAACCCCATACCATCAGTGATGCAGGCTTCTGAACGGAGCGTTGATAACAACTTGGGCTATCCTTGTCCTCTCTGGTCCGGATGACATGGCGTCCCAGTGTTCCATAAAGAACTTCAAATCGTGACTCATCTGACACAGAACAGTCTTCCATTTTGCCACACTCCATTTTAAATGACCCCTGGCCCAGTGCAAACGTCTGAGCTTGTGGAGCTTGCTTAGAAATGGCTTCCTCTTTGCACTGTAGAGTTTCAGCTGGCAACGGTGGATTGTGTTCACTGACAATGCTTTCTGGAAGTATTCCTGAGCCCATTCTGTTATTTCCTTGACAGTGGCATTCCTGTTTGAGGTGCAGTGACGTTTAAGGGCCCGGAGATCACGAGCATCCAGTAGAGTTTTACGGCCTTGACCCTTACGCACAGCGATTGTTCCAGATTCTCTGAATCTTTTGATGATGTTATGCACGGTTGATGATGATAACTTAAAAGTCTTTGCTATTTTATGCTGGGTAACACCATTCTGGTATTGCTGCACTATCTTTCTGCACAACAATGGTGGAATTGGTGATCCTCTTACCATCTTGGCTTCTGAGAGACACTGACACTCTGAGAAGCTCTTTTTATACCAATCATGTTGTCAATTGACCTAATTAGTGTTAATTGGTCTTCCAGCTGTTCGTTATGCTCAATTTCCTTTTTCCAGCCACTTATTGCAACTTGTCCCAACTTTTTTGGGATTTGTTGACACTGTGAAATTTTGAATCAACATGTTTTTCC